>QEPC01008436.1:6926003-6949192 GCA_003113815.1 Sphenodon punctatus | reverse complement strand
CCCCCCTTTGTCTTTTAGATTGTAAGCCACAGGCAGGGACCGTGTCTAGTTCTATGTTCTGTACAGCACCAGGTCACACGACTGGTGCTGTATAAATGTTTATAATAATAATAATAATAATATATATTAGCAGAAAGTTTCAGGTGCAAGCACAGTGATATATTAGCACAAAGTCTAGCATATTAATAGTATACTAAATTACCACCACCACCACATGATTTAGGCTAGAGATGGGGACCTTCCCCTCCCCTGGGCAACTTTGAAAATCAGTACAAGCTCCCAGAGCCATACAGAAGCTGGGGTGGGAGTGTTTAAGGGTGTGCTCAAGATAGGGGAAAAGGGAGAATCCAGATCATGGATGTATGCTTGGGATCCATCCCATATCTTTATCCATCTCTGCTCCCTTCCTGAGCTCACTCTTTCAGTGTTTGGGAGTAGAAAGTGGATCCAGGAGCTAGACCTAGGAATTGGAAAGGGGCCAAATAAAAACTAGTCATAGGCCACATTTGACTCCTGAGCCTGAGGCTCCCTACCCCTCATTTATGTAATTATTAATTACTCCTAATTAATTTCTCCTCTTCACCCGGCTGCTTTCACACATGCAGGAGCGTGTCCTTAGGTCAGGAGAGGGCATGTGCAGGCACATCGGGCACACCTTTGGACACATGAGTGTGAACGCCCAGAGGTTTGTTTGAAGCTTTTATGTGCATTTTTATAAGGGCAACTGACTGAGCTGGATTTCTTGCATGTGTGTCCCCTCTTGTGACCTTTTAAGGATGCATTCCTGCACGTGTGAAAGTAGTGGCTCCTATCTGACAGCTTCCTCAGCCCATATGGACCCTTTTGGGGCTGAATGGAGTCTCATTAAGTGACTGAAATGACCAAATACCTAGCTTGCTTCTCCCTTATTGAAAAGACTTAGGTGCCATACCTACAGACTTAGGTGCCATACCTCCCCATGTACCCGCACCTGCTGCGGCATTTGCACGGGTGCGGGGCGTGTGTGAAAAGGTCCTAACAAGACAAAGCTCTGTGCAGGTGAAAAAAAATATTACCAAATCCCACTGAGGTGACAACCAACAGACACTCATTGTGTGTCTTGTTTTCAGCTGCTCCATGTTGTCCCGGTGAGTTACCTGGATTTAGTCCAGGCAGCAAACTCCTACAAACCTGTGTTCCCACTGTGGCCAGTCCCTGAGTTTGCTTGAACAGATGCACCACCTGCCCCCGTGTTAGGCAGCTGGAACAGGGGCAAGCATTATATGGAGATGCCCAATATTTTAAGGTTCCTATGTAAAGAATTAAGAAATGCATAAATAGATCATGTAAGAGTGTTACAGACCCTATAGGTGTGATAAGCACATTAGAAGGAGGCATTGGAGCTGGTTATGGCTACAATGGACTCAATGGGAGAGGGTGTTAGGGAGCATGGAGTGAGTTGTCATCAATATGCTGATGACACCCAGCTATATCTTTCATTTGCCTCCGACTCAGGCCCTCCAGTCTTGGTGCTTAGTCAGTGTTTGTCCGCTGTAGGGGATTGGATGAGGGCGAGCTGCCCAAGACTAAATCCTGACACGATGGAGGTGATGGTTGTCGGGAAGGCTGGGGTGGCCCCCATCATTTATAGGGTCTGGCCCCTGCCCCCTGGTATCTCAGGTCCAGAGTCTGGGGGTGCTCCTGGACCCACAGCTCCACCTGGATGCTCAGGTGACGGCTGTGGCTAAAGGAGCATTTCACCAGCTACATCTGGTGCGTCGGCTTAGGCCATATGTCTCAGACTCGGATCTGGCCACAGTCATCCATGCTTTTATTACCTTGAGACTGGATTACTGCAACGCGCTCTACGTGGGGCTACCCTTGGTATTGGTTCAGAAACTGCAGCTGTGCAGAATGTGGCAGCCTGTCTCTTAATGGGGATGGGCTGACACGAGCATATAACACCAGTGCTTTGGTCTCTGCACTGGCTGCCGGTAGGTTTCCGGGCTCAATTCAAGGTGTTGGTGTTGATCTTTAAAGTCCTAAACGGCTTGGGTTGCGCCTATCTGCAGGACTGCCTCACCAGCTGGGTCCTGGAGCGGTAAAACTAACTAACAATTTATTCACCATTTTCTAACCAGCTACTAATTTATGTTTTGTCTTAAATATTAAACCTTCATATGCTTCAACACAAATTACCTGAATATAAATAGTAAAAAAGACTTCTTTAAAAAAATTGTTTGTAAATATTTTCAGCCAGTGCCTTTTGGGCAGCCATGGTTGAAAACAGGATTTATTGAAGGACAAGAATGAGTAATACTAAACAACCACATAGATCAAATAACTGGTTAATGTTCTATTTAGTTTGGACCATCCTCAGGGCATAACATCTGTCACCTTCTATTTCTGTAAAACACTAATCAGACCTCTGACTTACTTTTCGGTTTCCATAGCAAGAGGATTTTATGGGGTTAGGTTGTCAACCTCATGCTCAGCTCACAACCCGGGGCACCTTTCACGCTTGTGACTGCATCGAGGATGTGAAGTCAAGAGGAGGCAAAGCGAGCCTGCATTCAGAAAGGTTAATCCACCATGGAAGTCAAGAATGATTAGCAAACCCCACTAAGTTTAAGGCCTTTAGAAGCAATATATTAAGTGCCCTCCTTCATGAATTAGAGTTCTGGAGAAATAAGAAATCTATCCAGTGTAAAACTGAAAATTTTACATTTGTTTACCCGGAATATTCAAAATAAACGTGACTGACAATAAGTAATGAAAGAATCCTAGAATGGGTGGTCTAAAAGAGTCCATTTCTGTATTACAAAAGAAAGAATTTCTTTTGCAGTCCAAGGAATGAGATCGCGAGACTAACTAAAGACACGCTTTTCGAGCACAACAAATAAAAGCATTACCACCCCTATGTATGAAAGACCTATTAAAGTCAACACAGGAGAGGGACTACAGGCACCATTTGACTTCTGAAGCATACACCAGGATGGTACAGAATGCTTGTAGGCTTATTTCAAGCAATGCTAAAGAACAAAAAACAAACAGAAGTTGAGTTATCAAAGTAATGGACAAAGCAATGGAAATTTCTCTACACAAAGTAATGGAGCAACCGTACTGGATACAGATGAAGATGACTAACCATAAGAACATAATTGTTTTCAGGAAGTAATGAACAATGGTTCAGTATAAGAGGAATCTCAGTTGTTGACCAATAGAAAAGCATAATAAGATTTATCAACTGAGGGATATTGGCTGAAGAATGCTGCGCTTTCTTCAGGATGCACTGCATCTACCTCAACAAAGGTGAAGGTTGGCTGGGAAAGGCTAAGATCAGCCTCTGCTTAAGGAGACTACACTAGGGAAAACACAGAGCTACTGTAGTCACTTTTCCTAGTGTAGACATACCCTTCCCACCCACTAGACCATATTGGCTCCCCATCAAAATATGACACTTCTATATAAGGTTTACTTCTTTCACAACCCATAAGGCAACTTGTGCTACTGTAACTAAACCACTCAGTCTATACTAGGAAGTGCAGTATAGGGCAGCTACTATGATGCATTTTGATTATTTTCCACTAGCGAAGCTTAATGTAGTTGGTTGAAAGTGACCTTCATAGCAGCTGTAATCTCCGTTATGGGGAAGGTCAAAAGGAAGCCACATCACAGTAGCTAAGAGGTCTACACTAGAGAAAGGGGTTTGCCTAACAGTAGTGCAGGCTTCATTTAGTTTAAGGAAAGCGCTAAGCACATCAATGCAAAGCACAAAGTATAAAGCAAGGAATCGGAATCCTCTTGTTCTGAATTTGTATCATCGCTTTATTTTACACTTTGGGAAGAATGCTTCTGCTCTTGATGGTTATGAAATTAGAAGTGATGGGAAAGGGCATCCTATTTACTTATATAGAAAACACTGTGCTGGCAGCCACAACATAAGCTTTTAGTGTCCCACAAATTACCAGCTGTGCCCCAGAGATGTCATCTTGCTTATAAATCAAGTTTTTTGCTTTAAAAAAAGGAACTAGCCGGCGTCTTGTTTTTGTGCTGCATCTAATGTCCTACCTCAGCCAGCATACTGAAAACAATGGTGGGAGATGAGCATGGGCCGTTTTTATATGGATGCCCCCACCCTGCTTGGTGTTTGGCGGGTGTGTGGGGGCATCAGTGTAGATGACCGGCAGTGGGTGGGTGGGGATGGGTGTCTGTCTGTTCACCCGTGTGAACCGACCGAGTGGAATGGGTGGGGGTGCATGCACGCTTCCGCGCAACACCCACCACCTCCAGCCATCGAACCCTCAGGAAAACCAGAGGCGGCTCTGTGGATGGAGGGGTGTGTGTGTGTGTGTGTGTGTCTGTTTACACAGACACCTACCTCAGCTAAACACCCATCCCCCCACCCACTTCTGTCCATGTAAAAAGGGTCATATACAGAGAGCAGTATAGATTTTAACAGTAGCATATTCTTAAGCGGACCGTGGCATCTGTCAACTGTCATACAAACACTATCGTAGTGATTGGCTCAGGTCTACTTTTTCAAGAGCTAACAGTTTGCAAAGTGGGAGACTATAGCAACAGTATGAAGATATATGTGGCACAGAACATTCCTAATATTTGGATATAATTCACACCACATAATGGGACGTAATAAAAAGGAGGGATTAGTAAAATCTATCACCAGCATAAAGTATGCTAACGTATTATGAAGCATTTATTGCCTTTCTATGATAAAAATGGAATCAGAGCAAAAAACTAACATATCTTCACTGTTGTCCTAGAGGTAACTTGTTAACGGCAGAAGACTTTGGGCCTTAGGAAGGAAAATCTCAGACTTCATAAAAAAAACCCACCACCACCACTGCCTTTTCCTTGTGAAGATTAGTCTTGGAAACCAACTGTCAGGGGAAGCCGTAGCTGCAACTAGAGTGACTTAAACATCACATCACAAAACAGGCATGTACTTTTGCCTACATGTTAAGTTTGAGGTGTATCCCAAGGATTCATCTAACAAACCCTCTTCAAAATCCTTAGGCCAATAATAGAGCATAGAAGTTATAATGCTGGTCAGACCAGAGATCTCATCTCCAACAGTAATGGATTCTTTAGAAGACAAAAAGTCAGAAATGAATTATTGTATAATAGCCTGTTCACAGGAAAGTTTCCTCTCAACTGTAGGCAGCATGAAGGATTAGCTCTCTTTATAAAGTTTATCCAGTCCCATCTAACTGCATGTCCTTCCTAACCTTTTTTTTGCCTTCCAGTAACATTTCTACATCTTGTGGCAGCGGACGGGAAGAAATCACACGTACACAGAGGTTAGTCACTAATTCAGACAGTAGAAGAAACCCATGTCTGTCCTGGCAGCTGAAATATGGTAGAAACAGGGATCATTGCTTGCCGGGGTAACTGATGGTTCTCTTTGAGCGGGTAGATTGCAAGACATACTAAATTTTGCAGTCATCTGGCCTCTGGCTCAAGAAACTTGACATTTATGCCCTGGACAGCTATTGACTCATTTCTAACCTCCCCTTTTTAGGGAAGATTATCAAATGGGTGGTGGCCTTCCAGCTTGAGGCATGCATATCTAGATGCTATCCGATTCCTGGCTTTCTTCCTTGGTATAGTACTGAAACTGCTCTGATAGCCCTGGTTGATGATCTTTGCCTGGAGATCAACTGGGGAAATTATCCAGTTGATCTTAGACCTTACAAGCAGCCTCTGATACACTTGATCATGAGGTGTTAATGACATGACCGAGACTTGGTAGGGATCTGCAAGGCAGCTCAAATGGTTCCATTCATTTTTGTTGGAAGGTCAGAGAGGGTAGCAATGGGCAATGTGCACATTGGCCCTTATAGAGTCCCTCAAGGCTCTTCCCCCCCCCCCCCTCTNGGACCAGGCCACCAACATGTTGGTGATACCCAGCTTTTTCAACCAATTCAGGTCCTGCGGCCATGGTGCTTACTCATTGTCTGGCTGCTGTTGGGGACTGGCTGCAGGTGAACCAACCAAAATTGAATCTTGACAAGACTGAAGTGACAATGGTGAGTTGGCCCTGTGACCTGAAGGGGAAGGCACAGGAACACCTGCCATTGATGGGGTTAGGTCCCCTTTAGTTACTCACATGCAGCAAGCATCACTCCTGGGCAGGGACCCAAGTTCACTGTGTTTTCCCATTGCTGTTAATGGGGAAAATACAGTGAACATGGCTTTTGGGGTGTGTGTTTGTTTTTTAAGGTGTTTTGGGTTTTTTTTTAAAATCAGTCAGTCTTGGACCCGTCATCCATGCCTTAACCTCAGGACTAGACTACTATACAGGGCTGTCCTTGAGGGCTGGCAGGAGACTGAAGCTGGTGCAGAATACAGTGGCAGGTCTTCCGACCTTGGTGAATTGCTGGGAGTATATTACACCTGTGCTTCAATTCTGTGCTGGCTTCCAATAGCTTTCCAGGCACAATTCAAGGTTCTGGCTTTGACCTATGCAGCCCTAAAAGGCTTGGATCCTCTTCCCCTGTGTTTCATCATGATCCTTATGGTTAGCTAAGTACAGCCTCCTGCCATTTCCATCACGTCACAATGTGTGTACAGCCAAGGCCTGCAGTGAACTTTTTCGGTGGTTGTTCCATGGCCCTGAAACTTTCTGGAAGTCTGCCAAAGCAACAGCACCTTCCAAAAGCAGCGTAAGAGTTTCCTCTTTGGCCAGGCATTTGGTTGGTGGGGTTTGGCTTGGAAGGCAAGAGGAGTTACGTTTACACTGTGGTTTTGTGTGTATTGTAACTTGTCTTGAGCCTTAGGAATAAAAAGTTGCAAATGAATATAACTGCCAACAGCTTTCTGGGTTCATTTCAAAATCGGTGTTCTGTCTTTGCTATTTCTCCTCACATATACAAAATATTCTTAACTAAATAAACCTGAAAATTTTGTATGTATAATACTTTTAGTTAGGGGATCCACTGTCTGATATATTTGTGAACACTTTGTAATCAGATTTGCCTTGTTGAAATCTTGCAGAAATAGAAAACAGCTAAACCACATCCTATCATTCTACCTAGGGTAGTTAGCCTAATTCTAACTCCCTTATTACATTAGTCAAAATTCCTCCATGCTGACATCACAAAAAGCAGATACTTAATGTTATCACTAATCCCTTCTCAGCTTAATCATACTGGATGACCTAATTCCATACACTGAAAACTAATTTAACATATTTGACATTAAACAAGTTTATACAGATATTAACAGATAGGCATGCATAATTTCAGATTATGAATAGCATATTTAGAAATTTGAATCCAAGACTTCAGTGGTATAATAAGTATATATACACAACATTTGTATGAATATTGCCACAGTTTTTAAGCTACACATAATACCAAATTACCCAAATAAATGTACTGATTTCAATTAAATTCAAAATGCAAGCTGTGGAGGAATGAATACCACCAGAGATACCATCTAGATATACCTCACTAAGACTTTGCCATGTTTATATATTGGGGCATCGTATTAAACACCTGGGGATGGGTGATGCGGATCTTTAAGACAACTCATTTTAAACCCTTTATGTTTCACTGGTTGAGTGTGGCATGAAATGTCAGAGTGAGTGATATCTACAGGAAAACAGACCAGGTGAACCAGGATGGGGAGGAGGTGGAAGACAGCTTCAATATGAATCACTATTTCTGGAATGGAAAGAAAAATCAGAACAATTTAAGCCATATCTGAAATATAATTTGTGGATTGCTGGTAGAAGAATAAAGAATTTGAAGATGCATGCATCAATCTGTAAAAGAAATTAAATACCCAGTGAGCATTCACTGAATTTTCAGCCAATTTGTAAAAGATAACAAGTGAAGACACACAAACAAACAAGATTAACACAAACATGATAGGGAGAGTCACATTTATTAGGACACAAACAAGCCCTGCTTTTAGAATAAAGACAGACTACTGTGGTCTCTAACAGTTTTATTTTAAAAAGTACACAACTCTGTCATTAAACTACAGCATTTTTTTTTCACAAATTGTATTCCTACAAAATTCATTGCTTGTTTCTTAAATATTTGAGAAAACTAAATAGAAAACTGTAATCTATACCAATATTCAAGTCCTATGCTTTGTGCATCTTAAAAGTCTATCAAATACCATCTGTAGCTGCAGACACTTATTTCAATAAGTATTATTGCTCCAAGTAAAAGGTGAAATGTACCCCAGCACTTAGGAGACTTGCAGTCCAGCTTAACAAACCATTGCTTATGCAGCACTTAAGTGACTGTGGGGCTCCTAACAATGTCAGGAGCATCACCCTGATGAGCAGAGATTGTGTGGTAATGAACAAAAAATCCTGTCATGAAAGCAAAAGCAGGAAAGTTGGCTTTCATTGACAAGTAAAAGCACTCAAATGCAAAACAGATGCTTTCATCCTTTAATGCTTAACTGTATTACTGATCAGGAAAAGTTCAATATTCATTTACAGAACAGCTTGCTACCTTCAACCAGAAAATTTGGTGAAATGAGGCACGGTGTGCGCTTTGCTTTGACTGGGACACCAATTCCCAATATTTGCAACAAAGGAAAGAATTGGAAGAAGCTGTTTGATCCATCAATTCCTCTGCTAAACAGCCAATAAATTGTGTTAATGCAATGCCTACTTTAATAGTTAATAACACAATTTAAATGGCAGAATGCCCCAAGTTTTATAAAAACTTGACAATCCACAGAAAGTGATATTTTGGGGACATCAAGCAAATTTATTTAATAGCAATAGGCTCCTTCATACCAGTGCTATATTCATTCAATAAGGTCTCGATGTTAAATTGCTTGAAGCAAAGTCTGTCCCAAGTCAGCCCTTATCTAAAATGTATAGATCTATTATGTCAGTTCCAGTTACTTTATTTTCCATGCAATTTCATAAATAAGCAGACATTTTCAAGGCTGCTAAGCCTAAGAACTGTGTTTTGAAGGCACATCATGATGTCCTTCATCTTGTCTACTTATTGCTTTCATTTGAACTGACAAGACATTAAATATGCAGAAATCTTTTTCAGACGGCTTGAGTAAAATAAGTTTATATTCTATCTCTTGCCTGTTTACATGATGGGCATGCAGAGTACTGGGACAATGTAACGACATACATGTACATCATGGTAAAAATCAAGCATCTTAAATTGTTAAATTCAGACCCATTAAAGAGCTGGGCAAGCTCTACTAAATAAGTTGAGGTTCTAGTCGTGCATCAGTCTGGTACAACAGTGGTAATAAGCTGTTCTCAGAAATAGAGTATCAATTCTCACTAGTTTATAAATACAAGTCCAAGCAAAAAGTAGTCTCTTTGAAATACAAGACATTATACAGAGTCACTTCAACCACATCCAAAAAAATTGGCAGAAGACATAAAAATATAAAAATGTTTAAGGAAGAATCAGACAGCGTTGTATTCTGAATCCTCTGTAGAGCTTCACATCTTAGCACCTTTCAGAAAAGCAAGTTAGGCACCAGAAATTTCATAAAATAGAAACTGAAGTTACAATCAGGTATGAAGTTTATTGGAAAGGCACAAATTTCCTAACAGCATCAGAAATGTTTTTCAAGATGTGAAAAATCTATATACAAGTCTAAAATATCCACTTCAAACTCTAAATTTAGCATTAAAAAGGGTATTATTGTATGTAATAATCCAGATCAAAAGTTGTGTACCTATACTAAGACAAATGCTTAGATGTAAGTGAAAGAATTTATTATAGAACTAGTCAGCTACAGAAGAGAACAGAATACCTAGGCTAACATCTTGAATAACTGCTGACTCACTGTTATATACACTATCTCCAGTTATCTTTAACAAAATATAGTACAGAATCTTTCCTTCATTAAGATCAATGCTGCATGCTATATTGCATTACAATTTCTTTCAATGCACTGGCAGTTTCATATCTACAGGTAACATTTTAATTTAAAAAATTTTGGAAATAAATCATTTTCATACAAAGATTTAAAGTAGTCTAAAGCTCAAATTCATTATCCATAACTACTTAACAATTAATCCTGTCAAAGTAATAGTAATCTTAGCCTAAAAAAGACTGATCTCTTACTCCCTTCAAAAATTTTTTACTGTTGTAACTGTGGTCATAACCCTGAAATTCAGTACTTTTACTTAAAAGCATTTCTGTAATGTACAGATAACCATAGGAGGAAGACCAATCATTTGAAATAGTTAATTTTGTTACTATCAGAAAATGTTAAAATGAAGCATTTGGTACCAGTATTGAGAGATGTATTTTTAATAGGGTATCCAAATTCTTTTACCCTTTCATAATGTTGCCCCAAAACTGATTATGCAGTCTTAAAAAGCAGACTGTACACATTAGGGTCAATGCTTTTAGAAACCGAAGCCTAAATTTTGACTTGTATGTCTCTGAGCCAAGTATCTAGATTTTAAACAAAATCCTGGATACGTAACAGCCCGTATGCTTAGCACTTGGAAAAGAAACCCATTTCAGCATCCAATATGGGGTTAGAAGCCTAACTTTAGGCTTACCTTGGTGAATATTTTAACAAAGGCTAGGCTAAACATACTTATCCTAGATATTTTGTGTATTTACACACACAGCTATCTTTCATGGGAGAACAACCACCAATCAGAAGTTCTATGAACGATGAGTAACAGCCAGATGTTGTAGACTTTATATGTTGCCTATGATAAACGGTGGTCCTCCTGTAACTGGTCTCTCAAAATGCCTATAAAAGGCTTCATGTAATAACAGTGCAGGAAACAAATCTCAAAACCAAGTTTTAATTGATTTGTTCAATTAACTGCAACTTGCAACACATGAAGGCATTCTTAGTGGTTCAGAAGACATGCCAACCACACACATTTTCAGGCTTTAACAAAAATACTTAAGATCTTTCCAAACATGCTGGCCTTCATCCGATAATAGACAAAGAGTGTCAAAACATTAAAGTCATTCCAATAAAAAAGAACAAAAAAACCCTAATGGATAATGCCATTGGAAATCTTCATTGTGCACACCTCACCATTCTTTCACATTCCCATGTTGATCTGACAGCATTTATTCAGCAAGCTACCTTAAATTAAAATACTGCCAGTGCTTCGTATCTTGTTAGAAATGTCTGTAATTTCTTTGAAACAGTTAAGTTATTAATAAATGCTCAAGTATTCAAAATTAACATGTAAAACACCAGTGGCCGGGCAAATAAAGTTGCTCATGTTCAAGAAAAAAAAATGTGCACTTTTAAAGTGTAATGTTGGAACAAGATTTCTTTATATTAATACTTGCACTGATTCTTTTTAAAAGGTGTAAAGAGCATAAATTAATGTCATCCTATACTATGTAACCATCCTTGCTTTGTGCTGGAATCATCACAGGGATAGCTCCCATTCTAGTTAGGTTAGGCGCAGCTACCTTTGATTATGGAAAGTTTTGGTTCTGACTAGAAGTACGTTCAAAGTCTTCACTTGGTACTTTGTTATACTGATTCTTGGCATATCCTTCCATATTGGAGGGAGACATGGAACCCAGAGAAGAACGATTACTGCCTATATAGCTGTGGGCTGTTGAGGTACGACTCTTTGGAGGAGGAACATCCTCTCTGGAAAAAAAAGAGTAAACAAAAGTTTAACTAATATAATTTATTAATTCTTTAACATACCTTTTCCAGTCTGTTTCTCTGTAAGACCATTTTTAGACATGCCTCCTCTCTTTGTGGATTTCTCAATCCACTCACAGCGGATGTAAAAAGAATGCACGAGCTGCCGAGTGCCATTGTTACCAATGGCAGCTGGGCGACTTCTGGTGTGGGGAGGCATGTCTAAACTGGCCCCCTTCCCCCCCGCCGAGATTGCCGAGAGCAGATTGAGAAATCCACAAAGAGAAGCTTGTCTAAAAACAAGCTAAGCAAAAGCTTAGAATAAGAACTAGAAGTAATTCACTTAGTTTAAACAATATTTTGAGTATCTATCACACTTGCAAAATCTATTTTCATCTGACTGCTAGAAATAGGACATACATAGAAATTCAGCTGGGCTAATACATTTTAGATTAGTGCAGCATTCTACAGCAAAATGAATATTCCTACCTATGCAAGTACATCAAGAATAACTTGTTTCCAAATATTATTTCAAAGAAAACTTGAGAGTAGAATTGTTACCTGATATCATGATGCACTTCTTTTTCATATTTCTTCTCTCGACGTTTCTTACAGCAACAGAAGACAAGGAAAGCCAGGCATATGAGTCCTAGGAGAGTCCCTATAATAGCTCCAGCAATTATACCGGCTGTATTCTTAGCTAAAATAGATAAAACAATTTACTACAATTAAGTTTTTTACTGTTTAACCTGTACAATGGGATAAATTCATTCTCCAATCTTCACACACAGACCACACTTCTATTTTCTATAACAAGGAATGTTTCTGGCGTGCTTATTTAAGCATTTAAAAAAATGTTTACACATGCATATTGTTAAAATTTACACTCCTAGGAAAAGTCATGTCAGATGACTGATTGACTTTCTGAACCTCCAAGTGGTCTTATTAATAGTTACTGTGACAAATGACCATCTCAGCAAGCAGCACATCTCCAGGTCTTTCACTAATGACTCCAATTAACTCCCAATCAAACCTAGCCTCTTAGTACACAGTTCGGGTTCAGTTCTAGCCTCCTCGCACCTGCCTGGAGAAAAGTGCTGTGAATCTCTAAAGCTGGCACATACTAACAAAAGTACCATCCTAAATCTCGCAAATGTAGTTAAATACAGTGCCAGGTATCAATTTTGTAGAGTTACTAAATAAATTAAACCCATTAAAAAGATCAAATAATTGCTTTGGCTGATGTCTAAACATATCTATGGTTTTAACAACAAGTACTATTAAACAAATACTTACGAGGAGTGACTTTCAACACAAGGAAACATTCATCTTCACCAACTCTGTTTGAAGCGATACAAGTGTATATACCAGAGTGATCCTGAGAGGCATTTTTCACAGCAAGATCACCTGTATCTTTATCTAAAGTATTAGGGAAATGTTTGGTTAACATTTTTCAGCAAACTTAATTTTGTGTTGCCTACCATTGTCTAATACTGTACATAGTAAATGAATATTTAAAAACGTGTTCTCACACATAAGAAAATTAAACATACCTGCCATGCTGCAAAGCATCAGTCATAAAACATGTAACAATATTTATTTCATAGTATTTCAGATTGAAGTCTCAGACCTCTATGCCCACTGGAGCACCAAATAAACACTTTCCCATGGCTGTTTAATTTGAATGCATTAGTTAAGATATTTTAATGGGGTATATGTTTATTTGGGTTTTTAAAGATGGAATCTATTTTAAGCTATTACTGTGAGATTTCTCTTCGTCTCCCCCTACCAGTACAAAAGCTGTACTGGTAACTTACAATTATAAAGCTAAGCTGTTTCAATAGTGTAAGTATATGGAATGTAGCTACATGAAAAGATGTGTGTATTAAAAAAACTCTCCAGAACATTTACTCCTACTGAAGCAGTTACCTGGCATGCCATTAGATACACAGAGTGTGTGCCTGCTCCCAGAAAGATCACGAAACAGGATTTGGACCTTTTTATTTGGCCAGCCATTTGGCAGGCAAGGATAAGGTTGAGTAGGTTTCAGTGGGGATGTTGGGGGAAGGGTTGGGGGGCAAGGGGACTTCTAGATGTTTTTACTGATTGTAAGCTGTCCTGAGCCTTGATGGGAGGGGTAGCATATAAATTTAAATAAAATAAAACATAAAATATGCAGCAAGTGGCTAATGAAAGGAAAGAGAGAAAAAGGAAAAACAGGAGATTTAAGTGAAGTGGTCAGCGTTTCAGTAGTCTGGGAAGAAATGGCAAGGGTGGTGCAATAAAGGCTTTTACTGGAATGACCTATATTAATGACATGATTGGCAAGGCCATGAGCAATGCAAGCATCCAAACTGCACACCAATAAAACATTTATGTCATAGCCATATAATCCAAACACATAAAAACATGGAGTTTATATCCAACCAGATGAGAAGATGCAGAAGTACTCATTTAACACATACAAATCTGAGGACAATGATTTGTTGAGGTGATGGATTTGCTCAATTACCAATTGTATTGTATCCAGATTGTTGGTTTGGCTGCTGTCCTCCGAACACATTCATAAGCCTGTTTAAAATATGACCAACGTAATGTTTAAGCAAGGGAGCTGTGATCATTGCATCAGAAATTCTAAATTGTGCAGCCAGGAAACCTATATGTGGCAAAACTGCTGCCAGTGAAATAAATTTACTTAATCTGTATATACGTATGTGTTTGCAAAATTAGGTTTTTAAGTTTTGGGAGGGCATATTTGGGGACAATATGGAAATAAGGATAGGCGACTGGTGGAGAGGGAAGCAGGAACCAACAATCAGGACCAGGGTAGTGGGGAAGGAGTAGAGGGACTCCTCTCATGGAGAAGTAGAGGTAGAAGGAGCAAGAGAAAAAGCCCAGCGGGGGCTTCACCCCTACCTCAGCTCTGTTTCCCCAGCAGAGACAAATCCAGTTCCAGTCAGTGGATAGGGCTTACTGCCCTTCCCCCTCTCCTCATCCCTCTTACTTCATCCAACTCTTTTGCCCTGTTACTGCTGGGCACTAACCTCTGCTTTTCCAGCAGCTAGAGCCAAGTGCAGCAGCAAGGCCAAGAGCTAAAAGGAATTAGTTTATCATGTCATCCAGAGGGTGAAGGAGAAGAGCAAGTGAGCACTGCCTGGAGTGCCCCCATCCCTCTAGATCCAGGTCCCAGCTGCACTGGGGCATCACAGCCAAACGGGGTGAGGGGGTAGGGTATGACTGGTGGATGCTGATGGTGCCAGGCACCCAACCTTATTCTCTTCTTCCCACAGTAGAATCAGCGCTCTAGAGGGGGCTGTTGCGGCCACAGATACTCCTCAGTGCCAAGCACTGTTGTGTCCCAGCAGGCAGAGTTTGAATAACTGAGCAGCAGAGGTCAGGAGTTTGTCGTCACCAATTGGGATGGGGGATGGAGAGCAGGGCGGGAAGGCTGGTGCCACTAGCCTTGCATTAACTCTTCCCTTTTCCAGCCAAAGAGGCAAGCATTCTCCCTCCCTCTTTCCACTGGCTGACCTAATAGGAGGAATTCCAGTGCTCTCTGTTCCCCACGCTGCCCAGTCCACCTTTGCTGGGGAGACAGAGGCAGCTGCAGCAAAGAGGAGGAGGGAGAAACAGCATTGTCTGCTGCAAGGTTCCATCTTGTCTCCTCTTTTGTTCAATGTGTATCCGAGGCCACTGGGCGAGATTGTGGATGGTTTTAGGCGGTTTTTAAACAAGGCGCAACCCCCCATGTTCACCCATCAACCAATCACCTGAATGCCCATGTGGAGGTGGTGTGGGTGAGTGCATGCTCCTGTGACCCACGCACCACCCACTCTTGACCACTCATGGAGCGCTGGCAAAGAAGCTGGAGTGCACCCTGCAGGGGCAGCCAAAAAAGTGTGCAGGAGCCAACGCCCACGCATCCCCAGCCCATATGAAGCTCCGAGGCGTCAGCTTCCTTAGTTTCAGCACCGCAAGGTACCTGGGTTTACTGAGGGACTGCGGTGTTTGAAGTGGAAAGGACGGCAGTTAGAGCAACGGTGGTGCCGTTCTCAGGCTGAATCCGATAGGTTGTGGCATAGAGTCAGTTTATGGGCCTATGCCATGGCCGTGAGGGCGGCAAAGAAGGAATTCTTTGCTGCCCTCACAGCAGCCATGAAGTCCCNCTTTGCTGCCCTCACAGCAGCCGCGAAGTCTCATCCAGCTGAGCTTTTCCAGGTGGTGAGGGGGGCATTGTACTCATACTGAAGATGACAGATTGCAGCATAGAGCTAGTTTTAAAGGCCTATACCGTGGGATTCTTTGCTGCCCTCACAGCAGCCATGAAGTCCCATCCAGCAGAGCTGTTCCAGGGGGTGAGGAGGCTGGTCAGTCCGGCCTCCCTCCTCCTGGACGTGGAATCTTCCAGGGCCCGCTGTGACATGTTTGTCAACTACTTGGCGGATAAGATCGCTTGGATTCACCATTATTTCGGTGCTGCGTGTTGTGCAGAGGAAGGAGAGCAAGAGGATGCAGAAGCCCTGTCTGGTCTGGTTTCATGGGATCGGTTTCAGGAGGGGACACCAGCTGAGGAAGAGGATGTTCTGGGATCTGTTAGGGCCACCTGTTGTGAACTCGATCCATGGGCATCCTGGTTGGTGAAAGCCTGCTGGGAGACACTAGGGTCATTGCTGGTGGGGGTGATCAATGCCTCCCTTTAGGAGGGCAGAGTGCCAAAATGTGTGAACGAGGCGGTGGTGCAGCCTCTGCTCAAGAAACCATCACTTGACGTTGACTTGCTCACCAGCTATCAGCCAGTCTCTAACCTTCCCTTTTTAGGGAAGGTATTGAGCAGGTGGTGGCCTAGCAGCTCCAGCTACATGTCAACAGCCACAGCTGTCTAGTTCCCTCCCACTCTGGCTTTCACCCAAGGTATGGTACTGAGACTGTGCTTGTGGCCTTGGTTGATGACCTGCGCTGGGAGATGGACCAGGGATGTTCAACTTTACTGGGTCCTATTAGATCTCTCAGCAGCTTTTTGGAAAAAAAAAAAAAAACAATTTTTTTTTTTAAATTAAAGTGATACAAAAACATATCAAACAACTTAAACCAAGCCCAGCTTAACAATCTCCAATAGTGCAGTTCCAATGCAATTTCTGCCAGGGCCAAACACAAACTTTGTGGTCAACTCTTTGCCATATTTCTGGTGTATGGGTAAAGTAAGGTATGGTCATTACTTCAAATATAAAAGTTAAACATAAATGCTCTTTCATCAGGCGTCAAAGGCTTGTCCTGCATTACTTGCAATCGCGGCATCCAACGCACCTGCATTTTAGTGCTGTCCCCATGCAGCTTGGCTAATAGTCTCTCTGGAAAATATAAACGATGAACGATTTAACCATTCCCCTTCAGTGGGGCTAGTGTCCAACTTCCAGTTTCTGGCTAGGACGTTTATTGCTGCCAAGGTGAATATTTTACACTGTTCACTGTATTTTTTCCATACACGCAAGCTCAGAAAATAGTCCCAAAAGAGTTGTCTCCAGGTGAAATGGGATAGGAAAACCCGTCATCCTTTCCATATATTCCCACACTGATCGACAGAATCTCTGAATTTTATAGCATGACCACCAACAATGAAGGTACATCCCCCTCCTTGACGCACCCATGCCAGCAAGCGCCCTGATGTTCCCTAGTTGAGTGCTTGAGTCTAGCTGGTGTTAAATAGTACCGCAAGGGGAGTTTAACCTGGGACTCTCTAGCCTCTAACGAAGAGGCACACGTATTAAAATTGTAAACAATTTTTTCTACCTGGGTTTTCTCCAAAACTTTATAAAGGTCTCTTTCCCATCTGTTTATATAACTCAGGGATTTTTGGTACCATAGGACCTGCAATACTTTGTAAAATCTTCACAACCTGCCTCTGTTGACAGCTAATTCAAACAGGATTTTTTTCCACAATATGTGGGCTTCTACAGTATTCCTGGAGTTTTCCCGGAGCTGTAAAGGCACTTTTCACCTGCAAAAACTGAAATGGGTCAATTTTGCTCTAATTGTATTTCCAGAACTCTCGCTGAATGAAAGTCCCCTCCATGAACAACTGCTCCGCTCTATAAATTTGTTTTTCCTGTAGTTGCCCCCGAGTACCCTTGCTGTTTTGTGGTCTCTCAGAATTTTTATGTCAACTGGTGAGTAAGGGGAAGCCCCCCATTGTCCCTTTCATTTTTTAAATAATTATTTTCCAAATGCGCCAGGTTTCCCAAGCGAAAGGATGGGCCCTCCAAAGCAGACCCTAAATCTGGCCTGAGGCCACTAAGCAATTTTTAAAACTATCCACCTTCAAGATGGCCACTTCCTGCTGCACCCATTTATGATGATTGGAATTGTAGTACCAATGTTTTAGAGTGCTGAGCGCTGCTGCTTTATGGTATAGTCTGAGATCTGGGAGGTTCACCCTTCCCTTCTCCTTAGCCTTCATTAAAATATCTCCCTTTATTCTAGATTTTTTTATGGTTCCATACTACCTCGGAGAGCAGCTTCTCCGTCTGGGTGAAGAATGCCTCCAGCATATAGACTGGAAGGGCCATCATTGGGTACAACAACTTTGGAAGGGCAATCATTTTGAATAAATTGATTTTTCCTAACCAGCTACAAGTCAGGTCCTTCCACTGCTCCACTTCATCCCTAATTTTTTTTTTAGCAGGGCAGGGAAATTTTCTTTATAAAGCTCCTTAAGATTTTTGGTCAAATAGACCCCCAAGTATTTAATTTTTTTATTTATTTTTTCTTCTTCAAGAAATGGGACCCTGGCCCCAATAGCTTGTCTCACTGGGTCAGATGTACCATATATCAGGGCATGCGATTTTTCATAATTAATTTTAAAGCCTGCTATTCAGCTAAACTCATCAATCAAATTAATTAAAGCTGGCACAGATTCCAAAGGGTCCGATACAAAAACTAACATGTCGTCGACAAAAAGGGCCAATTTGTGTTGCTCGTTGCCCATCACTATCCCCTTAATTTCCTCTTCCTGCCTGATTGCGCATGCCAAACCTTCAAGGACCAGATCGAACAGCAATGGGGACAAGGGACAGCCTTGTCTGGTACCTCTTGTCAAAATTATTGAATCTGACACAGTGTCATTAATATGCACCCGTGACTGTGGTGCCTCAGATTGCCTGAATCAACCGTAGGAAGTTGCCCCTGAACCCCATTACTGACATCATGCGCATTAAACATATTGGTTCAATCATGTCAAAGACCTTCTCCGCATCGGTGGATACCACTACAGCTAGGAGACCTGATATACTGACGTGGTGCATTACGTTCACTGCCCTGCGAATGTTATCGATGCCTAGGTGCCCTGGTATAAAACCCACTTGGTCTAGATGCACTAACTCCCCAACCACTGCTGCCAGATGGTTAACCAAGCATTTCGCAAAAATCTTATAATCGCTATTTAACAATGAAGTTGGTCTGCAGTTTTTACACTCGTCAGGGGGGCGCCCTTACTTGGGTACAACAATTATTTTTGCTTCGTAAAATGATGGTGGCATTTGTCCCTCCCTCAGAATTTGGTTAAACACTTCAACTAAAGATGGGCCTATCCTGCCTGCAAAGCACTGGTAAAATTCCATAGGAAGACCATAAGGCCCCCCTGTCTTATTCTTTGCCATAGCTTTTATAACTCCCAGCACTTCTTCCAACTCTCTCGGAGTATTGAGAAACCTGTTTTGATCTGCATTAAGCTTGGGTAGTTTATATCGATGGAGGAAGTTATCTATGTCACTGGTCTTAGGCTTAGCGGTGGTGTACAACTGCATGTAAAATTTATAAAATTTATCCTGGATTTTATTCGGATCTCCAGTTCTTGAACCATCAGCACCTTTGAGTTCTGGAATACGGTGTTTCTGGGTTAGTTTTTGTTAGTCTGGCCAGGGCCCTGCCCGATATATTGTTCTGCTCAAAATATTTACATCTGATCATTTTGAGCTTCCTTGTGGTCTTATTTATTTCCTCAGTGTTGATAAGTTCTCTCAGTTTTAATAACTCTTTGTGACGTAGTTTGGATAGATTGTGTTTTACTCTAGCCTCCGCTACTCGGAGCTGATCATATAGACCCTTCATTTTTTTGGCATAGTGGTCTTTAATGCTATTATATTTCCCCTTGGCCGCTTCCCACAACAGAATAGGAGAGCCAACCGAACCAGTGTTCAGTTCAAAATAGTCTTGGATATTCTTTGCCATTTGCTCCTGAAAAAAATTGTTTCTGCACAGAGATCTATCAATTTGCCACAGACGATTACTTCCACTAGAACCCGCCCCCCCCTCCCCCCAGCTGAACTCTGCCATCACACCGTGATGATCTGAAAGTGCTAAAGGCATTATATAGGCCTTCTCACAACATCTCGCCTCTCCCTGATGAGTTAATATGTGGTCAATCCTGGTGAATAATTTATGAGGATTGGAATAAAATGTGTACTCCCTACACTGTGGATTCAGGTGTCTCCAAACATCAGTTAACCCTTGTTTCGATATTTACTCCACCACCTTCTCTTGCCATTTTTGAATCTGAATGGTCCCTACATGAGAGCAGAGTATTCAGGTCCCCCTGAATTAGAAGTCTCTCTCTTTTGAATGGGCCATAATTTTTGGGATGTATTTTTGTAAAAATTGCAGGGTCCCCTCGTTGGGCGTATACATGTTAACTAGAGATATCTCTGCGCCATTCAGGGAGCCATTAATCATTAAAAATCTGCCTTCTCTATCTCTTAGTATCTGCTGAGTAACAAAGCTAGTTGTTGCCATTATGCCTATCAACAGCCCCACTTTTTTTGATGTTGCACAGGAAGCAATCACTTCCCCCATTCGCTTGTTTTTGAAGCGAAACAGATCGCTCTCTACCACGTGTCTCTTACAGAAAGAATGAGTCACATTTTGCCTCCCAAAGTAACTCCTTTACTCTTTAACGCTTCACTGGTGAGTTCGGACCTTTCACATTTAAAGTGATTGTTTTAATTTTATCTGTCATTTTTTCTTTTTAAGAAATTTTTCACCTGTTGTGTGGATGTTTAAACAGCAAGAAGATCCCTCCTCTCTATGAAGCTGCAGTCGAAGAATATGCACCCTTAAGCACCATTCATGCTAGTAATACCAAGTTGTAGTTTAACCAATAAAAATACCTTTCTTTTTGTACCAATTCTATGTGTCTTACTGTTTTTGGAGTTACACTAACCACACCAAAACAAAATATAACAAACCCAATACAACACTGAAACTTTCAACACCCTCCCCCACCTATTCTTGAACTGGTTCTGAACTGTGGAGTTTCACAGACCGCCTCTTCCCCCCCTCTTTTGAATAAAGCTTTGTGCCAGTGTCTGTTAGGCACTAGCTGAAAAACACCAAGTTGAACGCCGCTCTTGGAACTATTACTAATATGGCATTCCCAACACTAACATTCTTAAACCCCTTTCTTTTCTTTTACCACCGCTCTGGCATTATGTCTCCTTTAAATATTTTTTTCTTCTAATTCACACCAAACAAATTAATAAGGGAGCCTCATTCTGAGATTAACTTCCAGTAAGTGTCAAGGATTCCTGGCCCTTTTTGTATGCCTCCCCCGTCTACTGGGGCTGTCTCTTTTAATAAAAATGTCCAGGTCTGTAGGCTCATGGAAAAACATTCGCTTCCCCCCTCCATAATATAGACATTCTGACTGGATATAATAATTGTGGCTGCAATCTCCTCTCCAAGAGGACTGGAAAGAACTTCCCCCACATTCTTCTTTTGGCAACCGTGGCTGCTGAGTAATCCGGGAAAATTTGCACGGTGTTCTGTTGAAATTCCAACTTTTGATTGATCTGGCCAGCCTGAGAATTTTTTCCTTGTCTTGGTATTCTAAAAATTTGACAATAATGGTCTGGGTTTTTTCCCCTTCCTAGGGTCTCTGTCTGGCTGTTCTATGCGCCCTCTCAATTTTTGCAGCATGGAGATTTGGCACTTCTGGAAAAAGGGTTTTGAGGACCTCCCCAATAAGTTCTCTCGGTCCCTTACTCTCCAAACCTTCCCTTAGTCCAGCAAATCTTCGATTAGATCTCATGGATCTATTCTCCAAGTCTTCAATTTTTTGTAGCAGGAAGTCAATGGTCTCCTTCATAGTTTTTATCTGATCCTCATTTTCTAATGAGTGATCCTCCATACTCGTGATTCTATTCTCCGCTGTATCCATTCTTTTTTCTAATCCCTCTATTTTTTTGTTGTTCAGTTCAGTTACCTTTTGAAGTTTCTTGACTTCCTCTGCTAGTTTTTCCTTTGCTTGAGCTGCCGCTGCTAAATCCCTCCTGAGCGCCCCCCATCAAACCCACAATTTCACTCCCCGCGCTCTGCGCTTCTTCATCTGGCTCCATCGGACTGACTGCGTCTGCCATTTTACTTACTTCTCGCGCCAGCTCCGCTCGCAGGCCCGCTCTCATCCTGGGCTGGTAATAGCGCTCTAAAGCGTTCTGCTTGGATTTGTTTCTTTTTTTTTTTGCCCCTTCTGACATTTAATAGAGATGTTGTACCTGCTGCACTTCTCTTTCAGTTGTCGCTGCAGCTTTTGTCGGGTGGCAGGGACAGAGCTTGGGTCTCCCACAGCTTTCACGTCTCACGCATGCTCAGAACCCCCTTTTTCAGAAGCTTTTGACATGGTTGATCACGAGTTGTTGGTGACTCGCTTGTGGGACCAGGCAGGATTAGGCAGAACGGTCCTACAACGGTTTTGTTCCTACCTAGCTGGTAGGACCCAACAGGTAGCATTAGGTGATGATTCAACTTCTTCTTGTGACCTCTTGTGTGGTGTTCCCGTAAGGTTCCATTCTGTCCCTGCTCCTGTTCAACGTGTATGTGCAGCCACTGGGTGAGGTTGCGAGATGGTGCAAAGTGAGTTGTCATCAATATGCTGATGACACTCATGCTGATGACCTCTCATTTTCTTCAGACCCAGGTCCAGCAGTCTCTGTGCTCTCCTGGTGTTTGGCAGCTGTGGGGGAGCAGATGAGGCAAAGCCAACTGAAGCTGAATCCTGACAAGATGGAGGCAATGCTGGTGGGGAGTGGCAGGTGTGACATCTCCCATCATTGACAGGGTTTGCCCTCCGCTGGTCTCCCAGGTGCAGAGTCTGGGGGATGCTCCTTGATCCCCAACTCTGCTTGGATGTCCAGGTGGAGGCAGTGGCGAGGAGGGCTTTCCGACAGTTACATCTGGTTCTGCAGCTTTGGCCTTACCTCTCTGACTCTGACCTGGCCACCATCATTCATGCTTTTGCTACCTCGAGGCTGGACTACTGCAACACGCTCTATGTGGGGCTACCCTTGGTGATGGTTCGGAGGTTACAGCTGGTGCAGAATGCGGCGGCCTGATTCCTTACAGGGTCGGATTGCTGGGAGCACATTACAACGATGCTCCGTCTTCTGCACTGGCTTCCTATTTTTTTCTGGGCTCAATTCAAGGTGTTGGTTCTTGCCTTTAAAGCCCTACACGGCCTTGAACTGACCTATCTGTGGGATTGCCTCACTCCCTGGATCAACCCCTGCAGTCTGCTGGGGGTGCCTTCCTGGAGGTCCCCTGAGTCATTCGGGGGG
>QEPC01008436.1:6888162-6918442 GCA_003113815.1 Sphenodon punctatus | reverse complement strand
GTGGTGATCTAAATGCAGATATCAGACTTCATGGAGCCATCTCAGAGGAATACAAAGATAATTAGAATCACTAATTACTTGGTAAACGCTTGGCACCCCAGGGGAAAGCTCAGCTGCTGTTCCTATGTAGTTACTAATGTTAACATTGTGGCCATCATGGGGTACTACTGACCCCTGCTGCCTTTTGTTTTATTCCTATTCCTGTCCTCCCCCCCCACCAAGAATCTTAATACAGTGTGATTTTTTTTCTAGACAGCTGTTGTCCTTTTCAAATTAAGCCCCGTTTTTTGTTTTTTTTAACGTATGGCTTAATTGAGGTCTGTTTGACCTCAACACCGTATTAGTACAGTGGGCATGTCCAACTTGCTATGGTTAAGACATATGCCTACCTGACTGTCAATTTTTACTCTGCATTCAGACATATAAAAAATTAGTTTTCATGACATCTCAGTTGGAGCAAGGTCTCAACGTTTTTTCTTCAGTGGTGGTGGTTTGGTAGAGTTGAACTATAAATAAAATCATGCTCTTGAACAGTTCTTTTATTGCTCCTTAACAGTTCAAGTGTCTCTGCACTTAATGCCCAATACAATCCTGATTCCAACACAAGTTCCACAATACTAATTAGAACTGTATTATATCAATTTTTAAAGCTGCTATGAGCCCACGAAGAGAGAGCAGATGAAAAAGCCAGGTTCAACTCCCAGTCAGTCATGGACAAGTCACTTTTCTCATCGAAGTATAAAATTGACGCACATATATCATAGGGATAGTGTGAAAGTTAACAAAATAAATAAAGCATTCTGCACTCTTAAAAAGTTAAAATTATGAAAATTTATTTACCTGGCCCTCCTTATAAGGACTTGAAAGATAGTTGTCCATTTGCTGGCTACTGACTTCATTGTGATAGCTACCAATACATCGAAAGAAACAAATGCCAGTGGTGCATGCCACTTTTGCCTCCCACACTCTCCATATGCTAAGGCTATGAGTGCCATGCACCACTCACAGTAGCACAGGAGAATGGGGTCCAGACAGTACATATGCTGCTTCTGCTCCCTGGTAGTGGCGGGAGATGGCAACAACAGTGCACACCACCTGGGATAGTGGCTGGTAGGGGACCTGAAGTGGCGTATACCACCACCATGGTATACTGTGTAGCTGGAGGCCCTGTGTCTGCCTCCCCCATGCTGTCCAGCAACTGGACGCCGCCCCCCACCCCCCCACTGTGGGTAATTAGGTATAGCTTGAAAGAGGGTTGTGAGGATCTCGATGTCTGGGGTGGACTGGAGCTTTCAGAAAGGGGAGAAGGTGCTCTCCCCCCTCTTTTCAGCATAACTATTACAAGGCTTGTGATGTTGCAACTCTCTGAAAGGGGCAGGCTAGAATTGCCCCTGTTTGCTAGGGGGTGGACCACCCTAGGCTGACACATGGCCAGGGTAGATCACTGCCCAGGCAAGTCTGGCCACCCTGATGTACATAATGTTCTAAAGCCTTTGTTAACAGTAATTAGGCATGCAATATGCTGCTATTATTAAATAGGATTGCTGGAATAAGGGACACAACGATGCAACTTTTTTGAGATGTACTAATTTCTGGGTTGCTAAACAGCAAGTCAGTTACCATTGGATTACAAAAAACAAAAACAACAAAACTTGGATTCAGATGCCTCACATTAGCCAACTGACTTTGAAAATACTGATCTGAGCAGCTGAAGGTGAACTAGAACAACAGACAAAAAAGAGCATTCAGAACAGAAATGCTATGTGCTCAAATACCTGCAAATAGGTTCTGTCATGTCAGTACAATAAAGCAATTTTTGAAGTATGATTGGAGGTAGATGCATGGTAGTAAAGCAGCATTTAAATCAGTAGCCAATGCTGGATGAACAATATTAACTCATTTTTATGATGCTTTGTTTACCTTGGGCGTATGCTGACCAGACATTTTTTTTTTATGTTGTTAAGTATTTAGGCTTGTTCAGGCTTTCATTAGAGGGCTGTAAATAGCTTCCATCATCTCTGGATTCAGAAAAAAACAATTTCCCTAACTGCCAGAATAACCATGTCTATGCTATGTCTCTACACCAGTTAACTACGTTGATTTCTACTGACAGAGACACAAAAAGCAAATGTATGCAAACCTTAACTATTCTACCTCAAGTTATTCTTTGTTTGGCTTCAAGAATTTATCTTATACTTTTACAAGTCTGAATCAAATTATTGCCTCTCTCTAGTGCACTAACCAAGGTTTATCACTTTCTAGAATTCAGCAGTTTAGTAAAATAGATTTGACTTTCTATTTAGAGCAGAAATAATCTGTTCATCTGAACAATTTTGGCACTCACTTCTCTGAAGAACTCTAATGCAAGCATGACAAGCTATGTTACAACTCCAAGAATATAATGAAAAGTGAACTTTTAGATATCTTGCATGGAATGAGTGACCTTTTCAGTCTTACATATTCATTCCAGCAAAGTCCTCACCTTCTTCCTGAACTGACTGTACCTGTGGCTAGAATTTGATTTGTGAGACTGAGAGTCTGACAAATTACTCCTTCCTTTAGGAAAATTTTGAAAAACAGATTTGAAAAATGCCCGTGAAGTCTGTAGAATGTCATAGGCTAGGTCCCCAGTTTCTTAGGTTATATTACAGATTGACTTCAAGCTGAAACCATTTTTTGAAAGTCGAAATGCAAATGTTTCGCAAAACACAATAGTTTTGAATGTAAAGATACTTTCTTAATCCATGTACATGAAGAACAGTTCTTTAATTCATTTACTTCTCAAGTCTTTACACCACTCCCAGCTGCATCTTCAGACATGTTATAGCCTTCTATAAACATGCTACAAACATTACCTTCTGCCAGATAACTTGCTGAGTATTTGGCTCAGAGTAGTTAACATCTGAGAAACAATTGCACAGTTTGTGGTTCACAATCATAAAACTAGAACTGTTACCGGTTGGACAACCAATTAGTCTGTGTTGACTGGTCAACTCTAGTACGAAGTCCATTGAAGCAGTATCATACTTACCATGGCTAATCTGCACCAAGCAGAAAGCGGTTGACCAGTGGAAGTCAGAGTACAGAGACTGGTGCAAAAGGTTTGCTTTCTAGTCTGGAATGCCACATCTGCATCCTC
This sequence comes from Sphenodon punctatus, assembly GCA_003113815.1. Lineage (NCBI taxonomy): Eukaryota > Metazoa > Chordata > Lepidosauria > Sphenodontia > Sphenodontidae > Sphenodon > Sphenodon punctatus. The sequence continues at coordinate 6,915,303 of QEPC01008436.1, read as the reverse complement.
ATTTGTTCAGGTAACGATTCAGGTTTTCTAAGTGCCACAAAAACGTCATCACCAACTTTTGTCAGCTTCGCTGAGCATTTGTTATATAGAAAGTAGGATCTACATACTGTCTTATATGTTTAACAACACGGCAAGAATTTATAGGCTATTGACATTTTCAGGTTTGTATCCAGTGACATAATGCCAGCTGGTGTTTAGTACAGGATCCAACTTCCATGAGTGTTAATAGCAGCATATTTCAAACAAATATGAGAAAGTATTTTTTCACTCAGGGCACAATTAACTTGTGGAACTTACTGCCAGAGAAAGTGGTCAAGGCTGGTAATGTAGCTAGTTTTAAAAAGGGACTGGATAAGTTCTTGGAGGATAGATCCATTAATGGCTATTAGCCAAGTAGGTTTTGGAACGTAACCTCTTATTGTTGGAGACTGGAACAACAGGGAAGAGAAAGAGATTGGCCACTGTTGGAGACCGGATGCTGAGCTTGATGGACCATTGGTCTGACCCAGTATGACACTACCGATATTCTTATGTTATGTTCTTATCTTCATTCCTGAGATGGAATGTGCTGACTTGTCTTTTCTGGGTTTGCTTGCATGTGGATGACTGCAAATTACTCAGCAAGCATGCAGAGTGTATTAATCACAGTATCCTCTATTGGACCAAACTCCTGGTGTTGAGTAGCACATAGATCTGCATAAATAAGATGCTTTGTACCAAGCTAGACAGTCAAAGTGTGTGTGTGGTGGGGGGAGGAGGAGGGCACGGAATCTAGGACACTGCCTTGGGGAGACCATTTTGCTGTTGGTGTTAATGGCTCCATTTGCCACAAAGGTGCACAAAAAGAGTTTTCTACTCTAACTTACTGCCTATGAACTTTTGCAGCTCATCTGCCAAAACCAACCTGCTACTCATCACCCCACATTTGGCTGAGTGCGACTTTACTGTCCCCAAACAATCACCTCACTGCATTTTGAGGCACAAAGTTTGCCCAGTGACAGAAAGCAACCCCAAATGCCAATCATTCGCTTGGAGTAACAGCTGCTGGTCAGGGCAAAGTACAAAGTAAGCTTATTGAGCATTGGCTTTCACCCTGGCCAAAACACATAGACAACAATATAAAATACAAAAACAGGGATAGGACAGCAACATGTAAAAGTACACAATGGTATCATAAAAAGACTAAAAGTCAAGATTGTACATATTCTAATACACAGCCTCTGAGGTAACAACCAGAAATCCAACAGCAGATGAAAAATATGGTACCCAGACCAGATGGCATTACAGCTGAATTATTTCAGCTGGATACTAAGTGGTGGGCTCCAGTGTTGTCCCAATGGTTTAATGCCATCATATCCTTATCATATTTCCCCTGTTCATGGAAGGGGAATACAGCAGTCCCCATTTACAAAAGGGGCTCCAGAGATGAGCCTTAAATCATGTTGTATGCAGCTTTTGTGGACTTTTCATCTGCTTTTGATTCTTAGGATCAAAACTAACTGTGGGCTAAGCTATTGAGAATGGGTATTGACCCTACTTCGTTGCATTTTATTGTGGCTTATTAACAAAGGTTCGTGGTCCCAGGTTCGTTATGGGAGAAATGGGGAATTAATGGCTTAGTTCCCAGTGCAGAAAGGGGTTTGTCAGGGTTGCATATTGGCTCCTATATTATTTAACTTAGATATGAATGATATTATTTGTGATTTAGCAAACCTTAACTTTCATCCACCCCATCTTTTGTCAGCTCCTGCCCACATTTTGATGTGCACGGATGACGCAGTTGTGCTATCTAAAACCCTGATTGGTTTACAATTTCAGAACTGGATCATCTTTGCATAATGAACAAACTGCGGATAATCTATGGGAAGACTAAAATAATGGCGTGGGGCCCTCGTTCTAGAAGGCACACCTGGTGCATTAGCGGGCATACGTTGGAGGTGGTAAAACATTATAAGTACTTGGGGATCTCTTTTGCCGCCTTACTTTCCTGGACAAACCAGCGTACTGTGCTAAAATGAGCGACTCTTCAGTCTGACTAGGGCAGTCTGACTTGGTTTAGTATTAGGTTTGCAAGTTGCTCTAGCCCTGCTGCCTTACACGCTTTTAGAGGAAAGGTTACCTCTAAAGTTTTGTATGGGGTGTAAGTAGGAGGATATGCCATTAGAGAGGACTTTGAAATTCCACAGAATAAATTTCTGAGGGGGCTGTTGGGTGGCCCACAATCTATTCCTGCCTATTTATTGAGGATTGAATTTGGCATGGAACCCCTTGTCCTGTTGGTAGAAAAGAGGCTAATATATTGGTGGAAAGTTTCTACCCCGTCTCCACTCAGAATACCAAAAATGTGTCTGTTGGAGAACTATCAGCCCCCCCCGGGAACGCTCTCCCTGGCTGAAATCCATTAGTTATCCAAACCCTGAATCTGTGTGGGATGGGCGATCTACTTTTAGATGGTGAAAGGTTGGTCACCAATAGGGACAAAACCCAAAACTATACAAAGACTCTCTGATATTGTAGGGTAAACAGACCCGGCTTGTGCTAGGATCTGTAACATTACCCTATTGTATACCCATCGGGCAATTGATGTTCTCATGTTCAATCCTAAATATGATTTTAAGCTAAGCTTAAAGCTGCATACTGCAGGCTAAGGCTTGAGCCGCCACCCACGGCATTTGTACAGGGAGATGCTGTATGCTGAGGGACCCAAGACTCTGCCCTTGTGCAGAGAGGGTTGTTGAGTCTACCATACACTATGTCTTAGAATGTTCAACTTGCTGGTCAGGGCAACAGCGAACCCTTGGCAGCTAATGAAACTCTTAAGTCAGTCAGGACTGAGTGTCACGGTCCTAATCTAATACTTCACTTTCCCATGGTCAAAGTACATAGGTTGACTGGAGACTCCACAGGACTGAGCTGTAACTCACCGTAGAAGTTTGTCTGTTGAGCTGAAATGCTGTTTACTTGCCAACACTGAAGTTCAGAGAATCAATATTTTACTGCCATAATTAGACCTGTCTACACCGATTCAGCTACACCAGTCACAGCTTGTGTAGAAGGGTCTAGCAAAGTACTGTAATCACTGGGGTAAACAAATGCAAAAGAATAAACCAGAGGTTCCCAAACTGTGGGGTGAGATCCCAAATGGAATCATGCCACATGCAGATGAGATCACAACCCTGGTTGATACTGGATATACTCGACCCACCTTCATTGCGGTTTGGGGTCACAGGATTACATTTAGGTTTCAAGATGTTCACCAAAGGCCTGGGAACCACTGCTCCACTGATATCCAATATTTTAACACCATGTCCAGGCAGGTTTTGGCAATGGTGGAGTTCTACCTATATTAGGTCTCCTGCTCATGCTATATGTGAATGTTACAAGTCAAAGCTTGAAATTCATATTAGTAAGATGACTTAGGACATTTTATTGAAAGCTACCTGCTCTTTCACTCTGGAAAAATAAAATAAAAAAAGAAAACACAAAGGTAGACTAACTGGAAGCATCCAGGGAATTAGTGAGAACAAAACAGCTAATTAGTGGGAATAAAGTGGCAGAGAGAACAAGCAGAGAAGAAACTGGTAGGAAAAAACTGTTCTGGCTATATACAAAATAAAATAAATGAAACCATGGAATCAAAACTGGCAAGTTGTTTAGGACTTCAAGGGTCATCTGGTTCAATGCTCCCCCCCCAAAAAAAATATATTTTTTAATGCATTTTCATATCTTAATGAGTTTCATATATAGTAAAACAAAAAAAATTACAAAGCACAAGAACAAGCTGACAAACAGAAAATTATTTCTATAAATCTGTTATAATAATATTTTGGATTAGTTGCAACAATAATTGGTACAATGTTTCAGCCAGGACTATGATTAAGTTGCCACAATCCCATATCTCTGGGGCCGCCTCACCCTCCGCACCTCAGAGCGATTCCTTCGATCCACCAGGGACGCCTTTTTGGAGGTCCCCGGTGTAAAACAGGGGGGCACAATGGAGAGGGCGTTCTTGGTGGCCGGGCCGAGTTTATGGAATTCCCTCCTGGAGGAGGCTCGACTGGCCCCAGGCCTGTTGGCCTTCCGACGTGTTTGTAAGACTTGGCTGTTCACCCAGGCCTTCGGAGGGGAGGGTGAGAGGGTGGGGTAGGCGGTTGGTTTTAGTGATGTTTTATAAATTGTTGTGGGTTTGGGTTTTTTTGTTGTTAATTCTATGATTTTATTCTTATTTTTATTATTATTGGTTTTATAATACTGTAAGCCACCCCAAGATGCCGTTGGCATGAGGGGGCGGCTAATACATTTAATGAAATAAATAAATAAATAAATAAATAAATAATCACTCACTCCCTTACGCTGTACGTATCTAGTTTTAGTATTTGTCAGGAAAATTGTTTCTTCCGAGAATAAACAAAGATTACCAATTGTAGATGAGTATACATATATCTTTATTAGGCTTTATTCATACAAATGTTTACGCAGGTGTTCAACTTTACTCAGGGGAAGCACCTGGGGGTGGGGATGATGAAGGATGATGCTTTTAAAAGTCACCCTAAAGTGGAAAATGGAGCTTCCATAGACTTTAAAGAAATATTTTTAAAACTAAAGGCCAATAAATGTTTTAGTATTCACACATCAGTTCATTCTATTGGTATCTATCTTTGTGTTCACAACTTGTTCTGAACGTTATCAAAAATCCTGTTCTTGAACTTAACAAGTTACTTAAATAGGTATCCTAGCAACAATTGTTGAGGACCTTGCTCTACCAGAGATAAAGTTATCCAGTTAAGAAGCACGGAACATTTGTATTCCTTTCATTACTGCATGAAAGCAAAAATCACTACCCCTTTGTACAGTTACAATAAAGTTGTGTTGATAAACTCGACAAATTAAAGTACAGAGATCTCCATGTTTTGCAAGTTTGATCTGGACACTTCATTGTCCTACATGGCTGAGTCAGTCTGCATCTAAGCAGAAATCTATGGAAATCCAGTAGGATGTCTACATACATATAGAGGAAGAAATGATTAGAAACACCTGGCTAATTCTTTTTTTCCCCAAGCAGGAAAACCAACATCAAGACAGGCACTGATTGACACAGTAGCACAAAGTAAGCATTTTTATCTTTTCACACCGAATGTCTCCACTTCTAACCCAGTATACTAGTATTTTTCACTCCTATTATGCTATGCACAGCTTTTATTTTGTATACTCCTAAGGAAAGTTTTATATATTCCCAAAGAATAATCATAGAACAAAGTTCACTTCTCTCCACAGGCTTGATTTCCAACAGATCCTCGTTTACCGGGGGGGGGGGGGAAGGAGGAGATGGAGGCAACCTATGCTTTTCTTCTAATCGGAAGGTGATATCCTTACAGACCTCCCCCCCAAGTTAAGTGTGATGACTAAGCATTTCTGTAGTGCTTTTCATCTATAAAAATTCTTTACAAATATTAAAGTGATGTTCTGGCCCAGGAACCAAATGTGACTAGTGGCTAGCTTTTTTCTGGCTCTTTTCAAGTTTCAAACCTGAAGCACTGAATGACTGAACTGAGGGAAAGGAGCACAGAGGAGGGCATGCACGAGGATACTGGATAGTTTCACAGCACAGATTCATGATATGGATCCTCCTCTTCCTGAGCACACTTAAGCCCCCTGCCCTGCCCCCACCCCAAGTGGCCCCTGAGTGAGAAATGGTTTCCCACCTCTGACTTAGATTAACACAAATGATTTTAAAAACAAAATGGATAAACATGATTTTCTGCTTTGGCAGTACTACTCTGTGGTTCTGAAGCCCAAGTACTGGACTTTTCAAAGGAACATCTAAAACAAACAAAAGTGGAATAAATCCATTACTCTTGCCAAGTTTTACAGATGCACAAAATGACATTTTGGGCAGCTTGATAATATTTCTTTCAATCGTCTGACCAGGTTTGTTTCCACCCAGTTTACAGGAAAGTCACAAATACTATCCCTTCTGTCTGGGCGGAAGAAAAAGGACAGATGTAGAGGAAGCAGCCTTCTCCTCTGAAACATGACTTTGCAATCTGCATATTATTTTAAACAGCTTTTTGTAAAGACCAGACCTCCACTGAAAGACCCCACAAATTGAAGAAAAAGGAGTATTTTTTATACAGCTCAAGAAGACGCTTAAGTTGGTCCAGATATGAATTTGGAAAACAACTTGATTGCCCTCTCCCTGCCAAGCAATTTGGACATTTTCACTGCAATAGAGATCTCTTGGGTACTCAAGACCGATCAAACAGATTGAGATGAAATGGCAATTTTTGAACAAAGTGCTGACTGGACAAGTGCGTCCATCAGTTTTACTACCTTATACAGCTATAGTCATGTTTAGCCAGTGATAAAACTAATGCTATCTACAACTTCTGGTTAAACTGTCAACCTGAGTTGCAGCAGTGTATTCATAATGGTCTCAGACTATACCCCTCCCTGTGGTTTGCTGTTCATACTTCCAAGGCCAAAAATTAAATAAGCAAGTTTAGTAACCGATGCCTAGGAAGGCCTGTTATAATTAACACTCCAAAACTGTTTTATTCTCAATTAATTCCTTGTCAGTTGCCTTTTGGTTTGAAATGTTTCATGCTTTCTCTTAAATAGTCAAAATGGCCTTCCGCCATTTGTAAGCGATCTGGGGAAAATCCTACTAACAAAAGTCCAGTTTTTATTTTGACATGCTAGAAACCCTTACCAAAGAATAGAAGTTTGAAATGAATTTGCTTGATTAACTCTGAACTTTTCTGTCAGGTGAAATTTACCATTATAATCCATGTGGTTTCATCTCTGAAAATAAGACATCTGGCTAAACTAGGTCTGTCATGCATATAGCTCTTCAAGGTGACACACACTGCACAATTTTTATCACTGTACCATTATTTGGATGAGACTTGTTTTGAGCAATGCTTATAACCTTGTCTAAACCTGACTTTTCAACTGCACTGTAATTGTCCACATCTACATAAATACCTCTTTCATTAGACTGCAAGTGAAGTAACTTTTAAGGCTATTTAAATATAACCCTGAAAAAACGCTCTATATTTTCCCATTAAACATATGGATAAAGAGAATGTGAAAAATAATGTTTTATACATGAACAACTGCTTTATATCAGAAAATTACTTCTACTAGCTATAGGTTTTCCCCAGTATTTACTTCACTACTTCATATCAAGTTCTCCATATTCCGTTTGAAGTTGTGTGTACAGTGCATTACTAATTTATGCAGGCTGCACAAATTGCCTCAGGTACAACCACTTCTCTCTCTTCCAGCTGTCAACAGACTGATATCAATCTGACTACCTCACCATTCCTGTACGTTGAAGAACATTTTTCTTCTTTCATGTTTCGTAGCAGATATAATCAGCGTATTAGCCAATGAACGGCCACTTTGGGTCAGACGACATATATTGCTTTACGTTTCCTGATGGCAAACACCATCATTTTGCACCTGCTGAGTATACCAGAGAATCTGAATTTCTCAGATTTATGTAACCAAAACAGATTATGAGGCACTGAAAAGTGCATATGTATACTCACAACAATGGCAAACACCAGCCATTGCTGTCAGCAAGATTCTCCCCCTACTCAAAGCTTTGAAAATTCCCCTGAATCATATAGAACATCCTGGACAGAGGATGACCTGGCAGTCTGTCTTGCTCTGCTAATGGTTAATTTGAGTCAATTACTACACACCTGTGCTTGCTGGCCTGGCATAGGAGGGACTGATGGGCTCAATAGCTTATTCAAAGTTTGAGCATCACAGCTATTTATATCAGTACCACACCAAAGCTATCTTGCCATGCAAATTTCTGAACTTAAAACCATGACTGATAACCAGGGCATAAAATTTCAGATCAAAACACTGGGAGCAAAAAAAAGATCCAGTCACTGAACTTTATCCTGATATGAAACCATTACCCCAATACACCCCTGAACCAGTTGCCAGCCTCAGTTTTCTGGGTGCCAATGGCTCCCTGTAAATTTTATGCCCTGCTGATAACTATCCATGGTAGCAGCTTCCACATAGTGACTCCCCTTCCCCCTTTGCCACAGAATATGAAGAACTTTGGTAACATATGGATTGTTCTCTAAATATGCAAACTTTCTTCCATCCTGAAGTTAATATGCAGCAACTGCTATTTATCCCAGATTACAAAAACAGGCCTGTCCTAACTTCCTGCAGTTAGGATGCAAAAGTAGCATTCCATGTATGGTAGCATCTGCACATGTATACCACATGTAGCAATTACTCCAGTTAATTTTGTTTTATTAAGATTGGGGCAAACATTTGCCAAGGCCATCACCAAACTAAGAAAACACAGAAAAAAAGAAAGTACAACATGATACTTAATTACAAAAAATCCCATAACCCACATAAAAAACCATCAAAGGCCCTTTTTTCAAAGTAACTTATTTGAGATGCAACGAAGGATATCTTTGTCGCTCAGCCAGTAGGACAAACACCACCAATTTGCTGATAGAGGCGGAGTCCTTTTGATGAAACAGAAAGATTAACTTTTCACAACCAACTGGACAAAAAAGGAAACTTTCCTTGAGAGGCCAAAGCCAGATATTCCTGGCTTTGGAATATCCTTATAAAATGGACGTTCCAGGACATAATGTACAGCATCTTCTATAACTCCAATCTGGCAAGCACAAAATCTCAGGTGCTACTTACACAGCATCTTCTACCTGCCAACACAGCTAACAGCATTTGCTCCAGATGAAGTCTACAATACACAGATTTTAGCTTCCCTTTAAGATCCACAGCTAAGGGCAAAACCACACAGGACAGGCCTTGATACGTTAACTGCCTCAGGGGAGGGCAAATGCAGTCGCCATACTTTGGGCCAGTGGCAAGAGCAGGCCACATGATCTGCCCTCCATGAGAAAACCGGGTGGGTGAGCCACCGTCACAAGTCCTGCCATGCCCCAGGACCGGAAGAAGAGCCATCCACATGCACAGGCGCCTGGCCCTGATGCAACCACGATCTCCTGGCCTGCCCACTATCCCACTCCTGCCATGATGCATAGAAATGGCAAACTAAGGCCAGGACTCCCGTGCAAGGTGGGGCTGCACAGGCCCACCGCATGGTAGGTAGCCTGTTAACACACTTTCGGCAGCATTAACCCATGGTGCATCACCGGCCTTCTCCCTGCCCCAAGGTGGGGCTGGGTGAACATCGGGCAGGCGCCGTCCATACAATTCATTGCATTCCAGGGTAAGGTTGCCCAAGGTGAGATAATGCTGCCCAAGGTGAGATAATGTCTCGTATGGCCTCACCCTAAGTAACGTTCCATATTTCCATCTGTCTTCTACAGTATATTTAGGGGTGCAACATGAACAGCAACAAGAAATCTCTCTTAATTTCCTCATAATAAGTTCTTATCACTAGGATGAAAACAACCTAAAATGGTCCAAAAGAAAATACTCCCAACTCACAAAAAGAGAGAGTCTTCACAACAAAATTCAATCAAGGAGATTGCTGTGATTGCCTCCTCCTGTAATCCTCAATTAGGCACATTTTTGGAAACCTAGTAGGAGAAGAGGCAGAAATTTTAAGTCAATAACCTAACACCACCTCCCCAGCAACACTAGCTACCACTCCAATCTTCAAATGGAGAAAAGGGGCAGGGGTAGAAGGAGAAAAACCAAGTTTGTAAGTAAAAATGTATTAAAAGGAACATCAATAACTTCATTAGCTAAATAACCCCATATTTCAGCCCCAAATAAAACCTGGGGAAGAGACTTTGGATCTAAAAGCTTTGAGTACAGCAGGAACAGAGCGCCCAGTAAATTTAGCATAAACCCTCTTAATAGCCAAAGCTGATTGCTGCCATCTTTGCTAATTAACACACAATTTAAGAGTACCTAACTGAAAAGGGCTCTCTGCAAGTCAATTGGACAATAACACAGCATCATCAACATACATTAATTAAAAAAAAAGATAAAAGTTGTGGAGAATGGAAATCCAGGTTAGACATATCACAAATCAAATCATTTACATACAAATTAAAGAGTAATGGAGCCAAAATACAGCCTTGATAGTCTGGTAGAATGCAGGTTGTTGGAATTATTTATAGTTCTAAAATTTGTACTGTTTAAGATGTCTGGGGCATACATTTGATCGTTTTTATACAGACTTCCCCCCCCCCCGGACACTCGGTGTTTGGGTGGGTGTGCAGCCGGGGGAGGCAGTCGTGTATACAGCCGCCGGTTGGTGGGGGTGCAGCGGATGTGCGCCCGTGTAAACACCAAAGGCAGTGGGTGTTTGTGTGTTTGCGCTCCTGCCGCACACCCATCTCCACCCACGAAGCCCTCTGACAGAACGGGGAATGCTCCATGGGTGGAGATAGGTGTAGATGGGTGGGTGTCCATGTAAACAGGCACACACCCACCTACACCTGCTGCGCCGAAACACCCACCCTCCCTGGTCCGTGTAAAAATGGCCATCATGTCACCCTTGAGCCATTTTAATTATTGCCTAGTGTACCTCCTACGCCATAGTGGTTCACAGTATCATGAAACTTTATGTTACACATTTAAATTAGTCATAGATAAGGAACCTAATGCATTAGACCCGCCTTAAAAATAATATATATATATTTACACATACCGTAAGGCCTAGGGGCAGGGACCCTGTCTATTTTATTACTTTGTAAAGTGCCAGGTACACTGCTGGCGCTATATAAATGTTTGTTAATAATAATAATAATGTATAACCACCATAAAATATACAATTTTGCAACACAAGCATGCTGTGGCTCTGTGGAGAGGGCAAATGATGGATTTCGTTATCCCATAATAATAGTGATGAAGGGTTAGCATGTTATGAGACATGTAATGGGGGTGTACACCAGGGACCCAATATGTATTTCATAATTTTGTTATAAATTGGTTATGGTTATTAAATTGTTATTTTCCCCATTGATTTCTATGAGAAATTGGATTTCCAGCTGTACCTTCTTCATTGTTTATCTGATTTGCTTGAAATTTTGACAGACTGTACCCCTTACCCAAGGGATCATCTCTGCCACATTTCATAAAGATTGGATAAAACATCCTGATTCTGAAATCAATTGTTTTGTGGTTTATGCACCATTTGCAGCGCCAACGTCTTTGTTTTCCATGCAGTTTTGGTGAAATTTGTACTCAATGTATCCGGCTTGAAAGGGATCATCCATGCCAGCCTTGAGGTAGATTGGATAAAGGGTCCTGATCTGATAAATCATTTAATAATTTTATGATTTCTGCATGCATTTTCAAGTGTAGCAACTTTGTTTTCCATTTTGGATAGGTTGTCTCCGTCACCCAAGGGATCATCCATGACAAATTCCAGGAAGATTGGATGAAGGGTCCCAATTCTATGCCCTTTTTTTTTTTACACAGCCTCCGTGGGCACACCGGTGCGTGTGCGGTGGGTGGGTGAGACATGCATATGGGTGCACACGCATCCCCACGCACCTGCCACTCATCCCCATGCACAGAGCAGCCACCGTTTCCCCCAGTTGCTCTGTACATGAGCAACTGGGAAGTGGGGGGGGTACATGGGGGATGCGTGTTAGGCAGGAGTGCACATGCACCACCACTCACGTCGTACGCCTGCGCTGCGCCCTTCACACAGGCCTCTCCCACTCATGAACATGCAGATTTCTGTGTGTTCATGAGTGGGAGAGCCAGGTGTAAAAAGGGCCTATAAGGAATATAAGTTTTGTGTTTTCAACAGTAGGTGTGCAGATATCAGTTCTCAAGTTTTGAAAACAAAAACTAAAATTCCAGGAAATATCTGGTACTTCAGAGAGCAGGGGAGGGTGAAGTTGTCTAGCAACCCAGTGACATGAACACATGCAGGCTGGCCAACTATAGCATCCCAAACACATGCTGCAGCACTGTCACAGAGGACATAAGAGAATCCCAGTGGTTCTTTCCTAAGCAGATGCTTCCAACTTTCCACTAACAAGTGGGGGTGATAGCAGAACAGGATGAGGATACATTTCTGCTAGCCAATTGGCATTACAAACCCAGGCAGGCAGGCATGGGCATTGGTACTCCAAGACGTGACTGTATCCACACAGAACTTGTATGAGAGAGAGAGACATGAACTGGCAGGAGCAACAGCAGCAGGCAACAGGTGGTGGTGAAGGAGCAGGGCAGGCAGGCAGGTCTGGGCACTGGTACCCAAAGACATGACAGGGTATCAGACAGTACCCCAGGTGCTACACATTGGTACCAAGTTCTTGGATTTATTCCCTTTGGTTGGGCGCCACTGCTGTGGGATTGGGGTCTCACCACACCCCACCCTAGGCTGTCTGTGACTCAGTTTCCCTCCAGTTGCAGTACTGACTGGATCAAGGTCCCGCCAGAATCGATTCAGCCCGTAACAGGTGAACCCTTTTGTCACCTTTAAGCCTCGGAGTTTCCCAAGCACAGACTCCTCTCTCTAGGTTCGCCTGTGAGAGAATTTACAGAAACACAGAATTTACCCCAACTGTGTCAATGCCAATGTTAGGAATTCAATTAAGCTCAGTTATATTAAACTTCTTTTACCTGAGCTTAGTGTATCAACCATGAGTAAAATATGCAGTGCTAAATTATACTCAGAGTGCAGCAAACCAAAGTCACATAACCAACAACACATTTCTACTTGTACTCTCCTAACTTAGGCTTACCCTAACTAAAAGTCCAAAGAATATTTCAGTCCATTTCTCAGTTATGCAATGGAAGGCTTAGCTGGGCACAAGTCTTTAGAGTTTCCAAGAAATTAATGTCTTCACTCCATTGCTTCTCTGTCCTAGACCTTCTGGCCGATTCCTTCTTCAGTTGCTGATACGATGAGATGGCCCTTCTTTTGTTTTGTCTCACCCCTTAAGTACTCTTCCAGTTGTCTCTTCCCCCCCCCCCCCCTTAGGTAAAAGCTGTGCTTGATGGCACATAGACGGATGTTCTCCATTAGCAAATCAACAACTGTTTACTAGAGTCTTTAGGTGGTAACAAGTGTTTCCTGATTTCACAGTCTCATTCATGTCATAACTTGTCAGTTTACACTGCATACATGCAATGAGTTCAGTTCTCAGCTTACATTATCTACACGTTGCATTAACAGTTTCCTTTATATATGAACATATGTGGTCTACATGTATCCCTTGTCTCCTCATGACAGACATGCACTGGAAGCAGCAGCGGGCAGGCAGGCATGAAGACTCCACCTGACAAGTCAGAGACTAACCCAGAACAATAGGAAAAAGCCTGGCTGTGACAATATTCTTTGCAGTGCCATGCCCACAGCCGCCATGATTGGTTGTGGGAGGCTGGAAACCTTGAGGAATTCACAGGGTGCCATGCGAGTGTCTAGGATGTGCTTGCGATGCTGGTTGGACAGTGTAGGCATCAATCCTGTCTCTTGACTCTGTGCTGTCTGTTCCACCTCCCCTCCCAGAACTATAAAAACTAGTTTCCCCTCTCCTAAATGGCTGTCTGAAGGTCAGGAAAATTTGGCTGAAATTTGGCTGGGATGATCCCTTGCATGAAGGGTACACGGAGTCCAAATTTCATCCATATTGGATGGACAACAAAGATGCTGCAGCTGGAAATGTGTGTGCAAACCACTAAACATAAATTGCTTATACAATAGGACCCATTATCTAGAATTTCTGAAACTTGGCACAGCTTATCTTTTTTGTGAGGGGTACAATCTGTCCAAATCCCATCCAAATAGGATGGACAGAAAAGAAGTTACAGCTGGAAATGCATCACAAACCATAATGCTTATAAAATTGGGACACTTCAACCACTCCTTCTAAAATATAGCAGGCATATATTCCCTTGGGTGAGAGAAATAATCTGTCCAAAGTTTATTAAAACCAGATGCAAAACAAAACAGTTACAGCCTAAAATATGTGTCCCATGGTCAGGAAATTAAAAAATAGCAAATACAAATTTAATATTTTGTAATTATTTAATTCATTATTGTCATTGTAAAAATAAAAATGCTAATTTTGTTATTATAATAATAATGAATATAAAATAATCATAACACGTACCAGGCATCTGGAATGGAATTTGGAGTGATATGTTCATTGAAATAATATGTCCATTAGGCGCACGTTTGGGGTACAATTTATTACCTCGGAGTGAAGCACTTGTATTACATTAACATTACTGTTAATAACTAACAGCAATGCAAGTTAAGATAGTATTTACTATATACATTGTGTTTATCAGTACTGATGTGGGTTGTCGAATGACTAATAATTTCAATATATTGAGATAGTTCAGCAATTTACTGGTGGAGCTGGAAAACTGCTCAATTCTCAAATTGCTCAGTGGAAACAAGGTGTTACCTGGCTATTTTAGGAAATATATACCCCCTCCTACCTTATTCAGTAAAATTTTAAACTATCGTCAACAAAACCAGGTATAGTCCTAAAATCACATTTATCTACCGGACTATGATGAACTCCTTTTTCAATTGGAAATTTCTCCATTAGTTTGCCCCATAGCCCAAACTGTACTTGAGCCCAGGTATCATCATAATAGGCCATCTTCAGCCTCAGTAAAGGAAGATCTATATCCAACCTAAGCTATTTACCCCAAAGAATTCTTCTATCCAATGAATCAAAGGGAGCTCTAAGACTTAATGCTGCAAATAGGCGTTAACTTACGTGATGGGCAACCGTTATCCCACCCGGGGTTGGGGGAGGGCTACCCCTGGCCAGGTTAGCTCCAGCACTGCAAACTGACATTCCCGTGGCCTGACCCAGCCAAAGAAAGGGGCAAGGAGCTACACACAGCTGGCCCACGATGGGCAGCCATGGCGATGCCCACACTGGCTGGGCAGGTGATAAAACATGCATCTGCCCAGTTTGGGTTACTCTGGCCTGCCTGGGCAGCTTGCGGGGCTACACCACGGGCCTGGTTCATTCTGGGTCCATGTTTCCAGCCCAGCCCCCAACCCAGCTGGAGTTTGAACCGGGCCCACATCTGGCAGGCCCTGAACCAGAAGGATGGGGTTCGACGCCAGGCCAGAACAGGCCAGTCTGTGCATCCCCCAAGCAACCCTCAATCACATGATTAGCATGTCCAGCCTAATAAACAGGCATACAGATCATATTTCATGCGCTTGGGGCAACTTCCACCAGTGGCAATAGCTGTCTCCCTTCCCACAGCCACCTCACAATTGAGAGGCATGCTAGAGATCTCCTGCCCTGCCTCTCAGATAAAAGGTGCACTAGAGGTCTCCCTCCCCTGCAGCCACCTCTCAACTCTTTCACCTCTCAGGAGGGAGATCTGTAGCGAACCTAACTGGCAAGACATAGATACGTGGGCACCCATTAACCCTGATCGGCCCACATGGTGGTCCCGCAATGTCCCTGGACTCGCTGTGCATAGGCAATTGGTGACTCTTGAACCTGGGGGGTAGGGGAGGAGGAAAACACAAAAATCACATCCAAAAATCTCACACCCATAGGGACACCCCCCAAACATATCACACCCAAAAGTCACACCCCAAATGCCGTCTGAAAAGAAATGACCGGGTATTTGTACTGTATGCCTAGCTTCCAAACATGGATCAGTCTTCAAGTGAAAAAGACAGGGGTATAACTAAAATTCCTGGGGTCCCATGATCTGCAAGAGTCAGATACAGGCAGAATTCCCCTGGAACAGCTTGTGGTTGAGGAAAATGACAGCCACTATGACCCAGTAGACATCTCCAGAAAACTAAGGGCAATAAAGTGAATTGTCCTTCGCATGTTCTCAGCAATGTGCAGGAGTTGCTTAGCTTGATTGTTAAACCTCAGTTTACAGTTCGTCAGGGTGATTTAGGATTTGCTGTTGCAGGATCTTTATTTTATTTTAAAAACTTGCTATTCTGCCCATCCTGCCACAGGCAGCTCTGGGTGGCTTACAGTAACAGTATCTTGGAGCTACATGATTTATGCGAGCAATAAAAATGCAAGGGACGCAATCTGTGCTGCGTTTTATGTTTTGTGTGAGTGCAGCCTTTGTCTGCATAGACTTCTCAACCTTCCTTGACATCTGAAAACCTCTTATTGAGCAAAGAGACAGACATCAGTGTTCACCTCCATTCTATTCTGAGCAAAAAAGAGCAATGTGGGTCCAACAGAGTTTAGGAATTTGACCTCCTCTTAACATTACTCCCCTCGCTGTTAGAAAACCTTTTGAAAAAATTGCCAGAAGCCACCGTGTTGAGAGAATTAGGGCAAAACCAAACCTGCACTCAAGAAGTGCAAGAATCATGGTGAGCTTGAAACTTACCCCAGCTCAGTTAAACAGTAAGTTCCAGTTTAGACACTCATTTCAGTCAAATGTACCGGATTGTCTAAAATCAGCACTTCTCAAGGTTTCCACCCACCTCCATGACCCCATTTTGAGACTTAAACTTAAGCCTAGGACTCCAAAGACAACTACATGAGAAGTATATGAAATATTTATCAGGATTTTCCTCCCCTTTTCAGATGGCATAACCCCACCTGGAGCCTGACCCCCAGTTTGGGAACCTCTGGCTTAAACACTACCATGAAGCATTTAAACTAGATTAGATCTGCCATTAAGCACATTTTCCAATTTTAAAAAACCCATGAATCCACCATAAGCTCTCAGTACAAGCTCTTTCACATAACCCATATAACATTTCAAGACTGCTAAACCTTCACTAGTGCACAGGCTGCCCTCACTGCCTTAATAGTCTGCTGATGAAAATGCTCACCTATCCAAGATGACTAGTCAGATACACATGTACAAATATCAACTAAATGAATTGCCAGCTGATCTGACTGCACCCCCAACACACTACTCATTCGAAAGCCTGAAAACCATCCCCAGTTTTTAGGTATATTACAATAAATCCTAAACTTACACTCTGTCCACACAATATTGTCATTGGGTACAAAATTGCCATGCCATGCCAGTTACTCTACCCCTGGTTGTACTACATTGGGATAAGTAGCTAACCCAGAGCACAAACACATGTAAACAAGTCCCTCATACCTTAGGGACCGCCTCGCCCTTCGTGCCCCAGAGCGGCTCCTGCGGTCTGCCGGGGGTGCCTTCCTGGAGGTCCCCCGTGTTAAGCAGTGGAGAGGGCATTCTCGGTGGTGGGACCGCGGCTGTGGAACTCCCTTCCGGAGGAAGCTCGCCTGGCCCCTAGCCTTTTAACATTTCGGCGAAACTGTAAGACCTGGCTGTTTGCCCAGGCCTTTGGGAGGGAGGGAGGGGAGGGAGGTGTTTAGTCCCCTACCCATTTGTTTTGTGGTTTTAGTCTAGCCCTGTTTATATTTATATTTAATATTTTAAGTATTTTTAATTGTTTTAGATTGATTTTATTGTATTTTATTGTTTTAACGATGGAAGCCGCCCCGAGCTGCGTTGCAGGAGGGGCGGGGTAGAAATTTATAAAATAAAATAAATAAATTAATCTTCAAGAGCAATCTTCCAAGAAGCAATGACACTTTTATCCACTGCTGTTTGTGGTGTAATGTAATATTCACCATAATTTTGTTTATAGAATACCTCTGGAATACAGTGAAACGGCTAGTGTTAACAATATTTCACATTGGGTATTAATGGGCAAAAAAGATTCCACTTACACTGCTGACATTTTAGTCACATTTTACCATCTAACTAATGCTACTGAAAAGAGGTTTAACTCAAACACAATGGTATATGGGTACTACTATCTTTAGGGGAAATTGACAAGTATGAGTAAAAGCAACATGCAAAGTTAGTCACACTTAAATTTTAATCATTTTAGTATGTAATCTTTTTTCTTAAAGAGTGATTTCATGTACCTAACAAACAAAAAAACAACAGAAAGTTTCAAAAGTGCACATGTTGCTAGTTTCAATTCAGTGGTATGCTTTGGGGGTGAAATGGAGTATGATCGTTTTTAAAGTGTGACATACTGACCTCAAGAAGCCACGACTAGAAAAGGTTGTCAGCATAGGAGTGCTGCTAAAATGTTTGGATTTTCAAGAACTTCTAAGAGATAATCCAATTCCGAGGGTCTTTTATGTGGTAGTTAGTAGGTGGGGGAGGGGAAGAAAATCCTAAAGCAGAGCAGTGGTCAGGGAAACTTTTACAGACAACACACTCAAGAATGCTAACATGCTTTAACCTTGCTGCCTGAAACTAGAACTCACTCTGTTCTCTCCAAAACAAAGAAAGAAGTTAATACATATTAAGGAAAGATATCTTTGTCTCGTAACTCTAATTTTGAACTAATAATTCTCTGAATTGTTAAGTAAAATGCATCCCTTCCCTAAAACAACAATAATAAAAGTTAATCTTATAGATTTCTTACACATAGTTCTTTATAACAAAGGGATGCAAGGTTTTTTTTAGTTATATGAAAGAAAATTTAGTTCAACCTGTTCAAGTAACTTAACATTCACTGATAAACAGGAATTTCCAGTGAAATTTGTTTAAAAATAAAAATCACCCAAATCAAAGAGCTGATTTTGAACTAAAGCAAATTTCTAAATCCATTACATTAGCAAAAATTTCCTGTGTATACTGTTTTCATTAAAATAGTTAAGAAATGCATATATCAGGAGCCAATTTGGTTGTTAAGCCCCAAAGAAAGTAAATCATTAGCATCTCTGTAAGGCCTAGAGTTCTGGGTAGCTCTTCCTGTGTAGACACTACTGCTGCGGAACAATTTAAGCCATGGATGCTCTACAGCAGTCTGTATAACCTACTAGCATTTTCAGACAAGATGCCACCCCACGTGGCCACCTAGGAGCCACGGTGCCAACTGCCTATCTGAAGGTGGAGTGGCCAGATGCCCCCATGAACCTCAGAGCACCCACTTTTGACCACTGTCGGGAAATCTGGAGTGCTCCATGCAGGCCTGTATGAGTGGCAGCAGCCAGCCATGCTAGCAAACAGGTCCACACTCACAGGCACCGTGGGCATGGGAAGCGGCTGTTGCAAATCATAAGAACTGGCTGGGAGCACTGCAGAGCCTGGGTTCTCCAGTGCTCGTGCCAGGGACATGTAACTTGCAAAAGCCAGCCTGGCGCGTTCCTCTCCTCCACCATGGTCCATGGCAGGGGGAGTGTGTGGGGGCTGCTTTGCCGGCCGCTGCAAGCCGCCTGTTTGAATCCATTCCCACCCACTCCATCTGCATGAGAAGGGATTCAAACAGACAGCACGCACTCCATCTGCATGGGTGCTCTGTGGCAGAACCACACCGTGGCCATGGATGCCCACACCATCGCCGTGCTCATTTAAAAACACCCAATGATATGCTAACAAGATACTTTGTTAGGAGCTCAATAAACCACATATTAGCATCTGTTCTTAAGTGGATATGGCTTGGCTTAACTGATGTAAATGCAAGTATCGACATCAGTGTAAGCTAAGACCCTAAGCCACATTTAAATGGAAAGTAAAGTCTCTACACAGACTTCTGTACTAGAGTTGTTGTTTTTTAAAGTAGCTTAAAGTCATCCCTTCTGTTAAACCATTGCAAACCTGCATGTTGAAATGAGAAACCCAATAGGTATAAACAAGGAACTGAAGAAGCAGTTGGCCTGGAACTTCTTTTGTCAGAGTTAAAGTTTTCAGGCTTGCTACTACCCTTAAGTTATTTGACAGGAAAGCAGAAGAATGAAAATTGACAAGACCATTCAGTTTCATAATGGTAAAGATCTGAGTAAAGAATGAAACTGGCAAGTTTTCTAAACAGCTGTTTTTTAAAACAGTTAAGTCCCAAAGGTAATCACCTGAGATAATTATTCATGAGGTGAAGTATACAAACAAAGGAGAAAAGATGCATGCCCAGGGTATCCATACATGAAAAACATAGGCGTTCTTTATGTCTTCCCCACCCCTGTCGGTCTATTCCCTCCCACGCTGGCCCCACTGTCTATACCCCCCCAGCCCAATCTGCCTTCTCGCCCCCTCCCTACTGGTTGCCCTAGCAAGATACAGCACTTCTGCCTGGCTGGTGTAGTTCCAGATGATACAGGGTCACAGATAAAACAGGGGCACAGACAGATGCGACCTCCACATAAGGCATTCCCTATTATGCTTTGCGTAAAGAACGCCCCAAAAGGGAGGCTGTAGTAGGGTTTTAATAAAAGAATTTCCAACACGTGTACTCAAGCCAGCAGTCCTCATTCCCATGGCAAAATGGGAAGAGGAAACATCACCTTTCTAGCAGCTAAAAAGAAAGTTGGATTCAAGAATCAGATGCATGCATATCAGAGGCAAATAAAAAATGAGCGAAGCCCAGGAACAGCAAAAATCCTTGTTAAATCCTGCTATTTCAAGCAGCCAAGGAGGTATGCATCCAGATATCTGCCCCCCACCACCTTTTTTTTTGGCTCATTGACTAATCGATGACTGGTATTTGTACGGGGCAGAATTGTGGGCCCCTTATTTTGCCCAATTGGTTGATCAGGTGCAATCTAAATTCCTTCGGAACCTTCTGGGTGCACCCAGAGGGACTCCATTAGCTGCCATCAGAATTGAGTTAGGGCAGAGGCAGTGGTCCCAATTTGCAGTTGAAATGGCCCGTAAATTTTGGGTAAAGCTTCGGTTTAACCCAGATTTGTTACTGTTGAAGGAGACTTTGGGGGACCCCTTTAAAAAATCAGTGGTCACTTAAGATCGTGGCCCAACTGAGGGAAATAGGGCTGTCTCCAGAATATTTATGCCATAAGCATTTCTCTGTGGTGAGGAAGGAAATCTTAGCCCGGGTGCAAGATATAGACAAACAGAGGTGATCCGTCCTCTCACATTCATGATTATTTGGGATGGATTCCGGACTTAGGTCAATTTGCCAAATATTTTACCGTTGATATCTCAGGGAGAGTGTCACGGGTTTCTCTACTGTCTACACATTGGTCCACAAGCTGAGCATTTACTCCTTACTCGTTGGGGCGCCACTGTCATGGGTTTGGGAGTCCGCACCCTCACGTTACCAGGTTTGAATGACTCAGTTTCCCTTGCGCACAGTTCTCTTGAATCAGTTCTCTCTCTGGCTAATTCAAGTGTGCCACAATGAAACTCGTGTGTCACCCAAGGGCCCGATCCTTCCCATTTATAGACTCTTTACTCTCTGGGTTAGCAAGAGCTTGAGGGCTCTTGTAGCTCACTTGTGTTCCAATATTAGACACTTTCCACTTCTTTATGAAATAAGTAAGTTTATTGATTACATAAACAAGATAGTTAAACAGAGTGGTAACTAGAAATCAAAGGTAAATATAACGCAGTCCTAGCTTATACTGGTTGAATTCCTAAGTTATTTATCTTACCCCTAGCAAGGTTCATAAGTTCTTCTCGGTCCTTGATGTAAGCGACTGGGCACTGACTTCTTAGTTGGCAAAGAGCAAAATCATGTCTCTCACTCCATGCTATCCCCAGCCTGTTGTCGGCTGTCATTCATATGCAGATGCTCTCTCCAAGAAGCTTTGCAAGAAGTCTCTCTCTCCTTTGTATCTTACTCCCATTTAAATAGGAATTTAGGGTCCTTTGTCTCGGATTTCCCTTCTTGGGGAGCGTGTGTCAGGGCACGTACGCAACCCAGGCAAACATGGAAGTTCATTTACATCTCCACAGGCTGTCTAGAAAGCCAGATGTTTTGAATACACTTTCTGTTCTCTTGTAGTTCCTGCAGACTGGTGACGTGTGAGAGGCCCAACCTGAGCTCTACAGCGCTCATTTTCAACCTTACAAACATGTGGAACCTTTGACATTACATAGTGTACATGTATAGTAACATTACATCCATGTGAGACCCTTGGCCCCACACATTTACCAAACATGTAGTCCCGTGTTACACGCGTGACCCCATGTTTCTCCGTGACAGAGAGCAAAACAGTTAATTACTAGCGCTCGCTTTAATACTTTTCCCTCAAATGTTTTTGAGAGCCGAATCCAGGATATCCCGTTTATTGAGCGTCTCTGCCCATTCGATCATTTGGCAGTGGAGACAGTCACATACTTTTGTCTTGTCATCTGTATGATGAGACACAGCTTAGATTCTTGGGACCTATTCTTGAGAGGTACCCTGGGCGCACAGATCGCTGGCTAGTTACTATGTTTTTAGGTAGTTCCGACCTTAACGTCATCCAAAAACTAGCAGCCTTCTTCTTACAGGCTTTCCAGCTTAGGAAGTCTTTTTTGGAATTCACTCCTCTTAACCCAAATTGCGCTTAAGGTATTCTTCTCTGACGCGAAATGATGACGACATAGTCATCTTAGATTGACCCTAAGGCTGACCTCTCGAGTTGGACTTGTAATCTCCTTATAGATTTGTGCCTAGATCTTCCTGGTATAGATGGAGTTTGTATTAATATGTAGGAAATCCTTTCCCTGAGGTCGATAGGGACGTTGAGTTTTGTTAAATCTTTTTGATATTTTAATTTTATGTATGTACTTGATTTCTGGTAAATCATTCTTTGGCATCTTAAATTTATGTATGTGTTTTGTATTTGTGCAATGGTCTTTGTCTACGCAATAAAGTTGAATTGAATTTACTGGTATTTTTTAAAGCCATGATTACAAAAGTTGTGCTATTGACATAGCTGTGCATTCTACCAAAGTCAAGGGTAGTTTTGCTGCTGACTTCAGTGGATTTGAGATTGTGCTATAAATTTACTTCATTCTCCCCCCACCCTCTTTTTTAAAAAAAAAACTACCCACCACACTAAAATGTTTAACAACTTAACCTTATTTAGACTATGAGTTTCATACCAAGCTTACATTTAGTTTGGCGTGAAAGGGACTGGGGACATCACATTCCTATACTGCATATAAAGATGACAAAAAAGCTGATTGCAGGTGAAATCCTGGTCCAATTGAAGAAAGCTTTGCCACTAACTTTCTCTGAAGTCAATACTTCACCCTAGGGTGTTCTTGTAAGGTTTGGGAGTGGGGGGTCCATGGACCATCAAGTGATATAGCTGTGGAGCAGCCACTCAGGTGGATATTTTGACCCTAATGTATAACATAAATCTTTACTTAAAGATAGACTGATGGTAACCACACAATGCAGACTACGGAATAACTTATTTATAAAATGGTCCAAAACTAACTTCCAAGGTTACCAAAAAGTGCTGTTTCCAAATTCAGGTGTTTTGAAACTGTACCTCTAACCAATCCAATAAAAATATTTGAATTACAATCTACTATTTGAGTAGTTAAGCACTAACTAAAGCAGCACCTACTTTGGATTACTTACTTTCATCTTTATGGATGGAAATTTTTTAACTTTATCTTCAGTGTGCAAACAGCTTAAAATGGAGCAAAAGTGTCCAGTAGTGTCAGTGAAAATACAAGAGTCTCTTTATTTCAAGTTATCAGATACAAGTAAAAAGCATCATCAGTTCTAACAACTGTAAAATTAATCTTAGAACAATTACCCACTCCCACTAATCAGGAATAAATTCAATAGAAAGGTAGTACACTTCAGACCAGTCACCAGTTACATTTTAAGTTGCTCCAAGGGAAAAAAACGGAAGCAATTACCCACTACTATGCACTTTCAGTCAAGAGATTAGGCTTGGCGATTCCACTATGCAGAATTTTGATCCCATGAGTAATGCCCCAATGCATCTGTGATATCAACAATGGAGTTAATATTTCAACAGGAAGCAGAAAGATCCATCCTAATACTGCTGAAAGGCTTTTCCCTAACTTTTAACCTCCACAGGTGTTTAGACTTGATGTGTGCACTGAATACAAGTTACTGATGCAACTTTATAACTTGAAAGTTTTCAACAGAAGGAAGTGTGTTTAGATAAAGTCAAACAGTTTCTGAAAATCAAACCATATTAACACATTGAATTATGAGGCATTAAGTAGGTGGTTTTTTCCCCCCAGACCACAATGCAATAAGCATACTTTGGAGGTGAGAAAGTGGAATTAATTATATTACGAAAACCGTATTAGCAAGGGAGTTTCTGATGTAACGCATTCAGCTATAGCTATTATTATCCACTTTGCCAAAGGAATATCTAAACATGAGAGGTTTAGTGGACATCTAACTCAGCATGCCTGCCACTTTATCCAAATTAAGCCTTGTGGCTGTCTCATCCTCCAAAAGGTAGAGAACCAAAACTACATGTACACTTTGGCTTCCATAACTGGAATGTATTCAGCCTCTTACTCCTTTGTGAGAATTATATGTGCCCTATGCTTCCCCATTCATTTTTAGCATCTCAAATTCTATGTTGTGATACAAGCCTCATTTTTAAGTGGCAGATGAACGCCTGAGAGCAAACACACTACCAATAGGTTATGATTAAAGCTCCGCATACCATTTTAAGGAAACCTACTTCATTACTCCCCAGGGTTAATTTACCTAACAATGATCTTAAAGTGTTTTCTGAATCCAGGAGATCATTGAATCCTGATACGCACTGAGTCAGACACACACGCACAAAAAAACAACTTTACCTACCCCCCCCCCCGTGCTGCTGTGTCTGTGGATCTCGAGAGCTTGCTGGAGTGGCTGGCTAACAAAGCCACTGCCCAAAGCATGAATCACCGGGAGGGGAACGCGGCTCTTCTTCTGTTCCTGAGCTGCACCCTGGGAATGGGCTCTGGGGTCACCAAAGCTGCCGCAGCAGCATTAAAGGGCTGCCCGGAGCCCTCACTTCCTAGGAAGCTGCAAACTTCAGGACAAGGGGAAGCGACCCCCCCCACACACACACACTTTTAAAAACCAAAGCATCCCAGGCAGAGACTCCAGCAACCTCTCCCCAATTCCTCTAAAAATACCGGGGTGATGAGGGTGACTCCCACGCCTTTGTCCGAGCCGCCCTCTCAGCCCCGGACTGGGCTGTAGCTAGGCAACGCCATGGAGCGGAGACTGCGGGGGGGGGTGGGGTGTTCATTAATACGACTCAGACACGAAGGGGGGAGGGGAGGAAGGCACCTATAGGGGCCATGAGGAGACCTCTCGGGACAGGGGAGGCCGGGAAGACTCGTGGTTCGGGCACACCCAGACCCCGCACCGGTCAGTGCAGCCCCCGCTCCCGGCGCCACCTGCCCCCGGGCTCAGTCCCGTCGGTCTCTCACCTGAGAAGCAGAGCAGCAGGAGGCTCCCGAAGAGCAGCAACGCCGGCTTCATGGCAGGGCGGGGGGGAGCAGCGCAAAGGCCAAAGATTGCAGCGGCGGCAGCAGCAGCCCTGACCTCACAACGAATCCCCAGCGGACACTCCCGGCGCCGAGCCGCCCAGCAGGTGAAGCGTCCGTCACTTCCGCCCGGCCACAGCCCAGCCACACATACCCCAAGCACAGCCCGCTTCTGCCCTCGGCCACACACGTAGAGATACAGCCACTAACCCCACTTCCTTCAACTCTCTCCCCACCACACGCACACAACTCCCCAGCCAGGGGTACACCTCACCCACCGCGCACAAACACACACGATATACACTTCACCCACCACACACACACAGCTACAACAGGGATACTACACCTCACCCACTGCGCGCACACAGTTACTACGCCCCAGCCAGGGACACACCTTACCCACTGCACACACAGGTACAACCTCCAACTACTGTCTGCACACCTCTCACCTACCCTACGCCCACGCGCACACAAAGACCTAGCCCTCAGCCAGGGATACGCACTCACCCACCGAATGCGTACACACACCCTTCAACCTCTTCATAGGGCTACATACACCGTTCAACTACCCCCTTCCCTCAAAAATAGTCCCCCAGCCAGGACTAGAAAGCCTCACCGCTGGTCGCACACACCACCAGCTATACGCTTTACAGCTTCAGTCCTCAGGAACACACACAAACACCAGCTACCGTTCGCCAAGACAGAGCTCTGGACCCCAATCCGAGAGACAGGGCTCTGCTCCTACACACGCACATACAGTCATAGACCCTGTCACGTACACCTTCAACTCGCCCCACCCAGCTTTAGCTATAACCAAACAACCCTATAGCAGCCAGAGAGCACTAAGACCGTCAGACCGAGCCAATACATAGACAATTTCACTCCCCCCGCCCTGAGGAGAGAGGCAGAGACACACCCCCTTCCCAGAGGTACAGGCATCCACTACACAATTACAGCCCCTCGGAGAACCACACGCCCCCTAGGCAAAAACAAAGAGCTACAACCGCACAAAGCTACAAGCAGAAATAAAGCCGCTCAGAGCAACCATACCTCCCCCCCGCTTAAGCCACACGCAGAAGCATACAGCCCCACCCAGCTCTTCCCGCAAACTGTCCGGGGGCTGGTGCCGTTATTCTCTCCCCCCCAAATCTGCCTGCCCAGCCAGCCTGTGTAACCTCCCACCGCCTCGTGGAGGGAGGGACTGGCCATAGCCCGTCGGCTACAAAGCCGGGGTGGAAAGGGAATGGGGGTGTATTTCCCTCCCTGGGGTATGGAACCGGCTGTGACTGGCTCTCTAGAGCAGGAGCGAACAAGGCTATAAGGGGACAGTGACGGTCGAGAGAGAATGAGTGAGATGTGGGCAAGATAGTAATATGCTGGTGAAAGCGGCTGGAGGGATGGTTGCTGGACTAGAACAAATGATAAATAAGGATTTTCACAGGTCATTTCTGCAAGCAGTCTTAATGTAAGCTTTTGTTCTTGAGTTGAAAAACTTAAGGACTCAAGTGTCCACTGTAAAAGCCAGTGAGGAGTTTTGCTACTGACTTCAGTTTGTGGATTATTTATTAATTATTATTATTAATAATAGCATTAGCAATGTACCTGGTGCTGTACAATCAATCGTTATAGACCGGGCCCTACACCGAAGGGCCTCTATCTATGGCAACCTTTTGTGTACTAAAACTTTCAGAATGGCAACACAGCAGTGCTGCAGCAGGGATTTGCACTGGGTTCCAGTTACTCAAAACTACTGTGTCAAAGCTACAGCCTGGCAGCTACTCTCTCTTCTCCCTCTGCTTTCACTTATTTGTTCCTGTACATGCAAATGTTGTCACTCTACTGAAGCTAATCTACTGAATACATGCTAATCTTTCTCAGCAACAGCCACCTCCCATTTCTGTTTCACAAGCTTATGGAATGACAGTCTGGCACATAATGACAATCTGTCCCTTCCTGGTCACCCTATGCACCTACCAGATAGATTTTTATTTTTAAAAAGCTGGCAATCATGATTTT
>QEPC01008436.1:6868229-6883294 GCA_003113815.1 Sphenodon punctatus | reverse complement strand
GTCTCCATGTCTTGAATGCCGCTTTAATCGCCAGGAGTTCCTTATCGAGAATCATGTAGTTACGTTCTGCCGCAGTTAATTGTCTAGAGTAAAAGGCACAAGGTAGGCGTAACCCGTCCTTACTTTGTACCTGGGTTAAAATGGCTCCTACAGCAGTGCTGGACGCGTCAGCATCTACCATAAAAGTTCGATCCACATCAGGGTGCTGAAGCAGAGGGGCTGACATGAAGGCCTTTTTGAGATACATAAAGACCCAGTCTTGCGCCTTCCCCCACTGAAACGTTGCCCCCTTCTTCAATAAGGTGGTTAGCGGTACGGTTCGCTCTGCATAGGTTGGAATATATTGACGGTAATAGTTTGTGCTGCCCAGGCACCGTTGTAGGGCTTTTACTGTCGTGGGGGACGGCCAGAGACAGATAGCGTCCACCTTGCTAGGGTCCTTTTGAACTCCTGTTGGGGAGATAATAAACCCTAAAAAGGGGACGGAAGTTACATGAAAGTCACATTTCTCCCGTTTACAATAGAGCTTATGTCGCAACAATCTCTTTAATACCTGGCGCACATGTTGTACATAGTCAGGCAGCGAGTTGGAAAAAAATAAAATATCATCGAGGTATACAACCATGAAAAGGTCCAACATGTCTCGCAGAATATCGTTGATAAAATGCTGAAAAGTGGCCGGAGCATTGACCAGACCGTAGGGCGTGACCCGGTATTCGAAGTGTCCAAAAGGAGTTCGGAATGCGGTCTTCCATTCATCCCCTTGTCTTATGCGTACAAGGTTGTAGGCCCCCCTTAAATCCAGCTTTGTGAAGACCCGGGCCCCCTGGAGTTTTCCTAATAATTCAGGGATTAGTGGGAGGGGGTACCTGTTCTTTATCGTAATCTTATTGAGGCCCCGGTAGTCTATACAGGACCTCAAATTTCCTTCTTTTGGGGGCACAAAAAATAATGGGGCCCCCGTGGGGGAGGTTGAGTGGCAAATGAATCCTCGCTGTAAATTATCCGTTATATACTCCCGGAGGACCTTGGTCTCTCCCAGGGACAGGTTGTATATACGACCATAGGGGGGTTCTGTTCCAGGCACTAAATCTATGGGGCAATCGTAGGGATGGTGTGGGGGGGGGGAGTTCTCCCGCCTCCTGTTTACTAAACACCTCAGCGATATCCCAGTAGGGCCGGGGAATATCTAACTTCGGGGTGGCAATGACTACTGCCAAAGGTCGGGGGATATTTGGACTAGGACCGAGACCCTGAGGTGTCCATGGTTTAGCTGGGAATTGAATCTGGCGAGTGGTCCAATCAAAGGAGGGGTTGTTTGTCTGTATCCAGGGGAACCCTAGGATAAGGGGAACCGGCGGGAAGAAATGACGTCAAACCCTAGAGTCTCTGAATGGGTTCCTATGGTGCACTGGATGGGGAAGGTACACTTCTGGATTGGACAAAGGGGACCCTTCAATTGTTTGAACCATTTCCACCACCACCTGACCCTGTAAGGGGAATGCATGGTGTTGAGCAAAACTACCATCTATGTAGTTTCCTGCGGCTCCAGAATCTACCAGCGCTGGGGTCACAAGGGAAGAGGAGGTGGAAGTTTGGAGGGTTACGAGAACCCGGAGTTGGTTCACTAAGGACAGGCCTGACCCTCTTTGGGGCTTGGGGTAAAGGTGGCTTGCCGAGAGGCCCCCAGCTCCTCTCAGCCCCTGGCATTTCCCTGCCCCTGAGGCCCCCCTGGTTTCGATGGGCATTCCCGAGAAAAATGGGAGCCCGCCCTGCAATAGAAACACAGGCGCATCTGGCGCCGGTGTTCCCTTTTGGCTGCGCTAAGTGGGCCACGAACGAGCCCTATCTGCATCGGCTCGGAACCCGCTGCCCCCGCCCCGAGGGGCTGGGGGTACCCCCAGGGGCTGGGGAACTCCACTGCTATATCCCCTTCCTTGGTCTCTTTGCTTGTCCCTCCTGCGCTCCATTAGCCATTCGTCAACATGGAGGGCTAAGGTCACCATCTCCTGTAGGGTGGCTGGGGTCACTGCGGCTCCAGCCAGCCACTAAATCCTTTACGTCATCGTTTAGGCCCTGGCGAAATAGTGTTCACAGGACAGCGTCCCCCCATCCTAAATCAAACGTCAGTTTGCGGAAGTGGGTGATATAATCCAGCAGGGGAGACCTCCCCTGCTGGAGGTTCAAAATTGCCTGCTCCGCATCCCTGACCCGATGGGGGTAGTTGAAGAGAAAGTGGAACTACGTGAGAAACTCTTGATAGTTCCACAGTACCGGGTCCTAGGCCATTAATAACGGGGTAGCCCAATCTAAGGCTACCCCGCCCAATAATCCCACTATGAAAGCCACCTTGGCCTGGTCTGTTTCATAGGTCTGGAGTTGGGTTTGGAACGTCAAATTACAAAGGGCCAGGAACCCCTGACAGGCCCTTCGGTCCCCATAAAATTTATCAGGAACGGGGGTTCCCTGGGTCAGGGCCCCTGAGGCGGGAGGGGTACGGGTCCCACGGGAACTGGGGGAAAAGGGGGGCACCTCAGGCATCTCCCCAGCTTCCTCCATGGGTGCGCTTGCAAGGGAATCCTGAAGGGCTTGGTTACGCCATCTTAACTCCTCGTTTTCCTCCCTTAAATCCTGCACCTCTAGGGTGAGGGCCTGAACCGCCCTGACCAAGTCCTGTATCTCCGATTGACCATCCATACTTCTACGGGCAGGAGGAGGGAGTGGAAGGGAAAGGAAGGCCGGTAATTCTGTCACGGGAGAGGGGGGAAAACGGGATGGAAGGAGAGGGGGGTACCGAGGGGTCTCGGAAACTAGGGTGGATGTCTCTCTGCACAAGCTATCGGGGTAAGGTAAGTCCCTCAGGATCTCGTGTGGACGTTCCTTCCCTGGCGGGAGGCAGCCCGAGTCATCACAGGGAAAGAGAGACACCAATTGCCCAAAGGGAAGGGAAAGAGGGGTCAAGAACGTACACACACTCCCCCACCGCAGGGTCCAAGGAGGGGGGGGGGATCGTGAGGGTAGTGCGTGAGGGGACACGGTGGGGTGGCGAGCCCAGAGGTGTGAAGAGAGGGGGGGGCAGGGGGAGCACAAGGTGATCGTGGAGCTAAGGAGGGATGGGGCTTTTGCTCAGAAGGGAGGTCGATGCAGGGGGGGGGAGGGGAGAGGCAAGGGGGAACAGTGCAGCGGGGCTAGGAACTCCAGGCGACTCAAGGTTCACTTGCAGACCAGGATATAATCAATACAGGAGGAAAGGACACACTCACCTCAGGCACACCCTCGTTCACACGCCAGGTACCCACACTCACACTCCAGGGATATAGGAAGGGGAGGGGGAGTAAGTCGAGGTCCAGTATCCCTAGCAACAAGAACAAGGAACCAGAGCAAAAGCAAGAGCAAGAGCAAGGTAGTTAGCAAGGTAATGAAGTTTGGGGCCAGCTTCTCTCAAAGATAACCGGCGGGCAACCTGCACCCTGCCGGCTGCTTTTATCCGTTTGTAGCCCTGCCCAACAGCTGTGCTGACTGAGCCCTGCCCCCTTGCGCCGCGCCGCCTCCGCTAGGCGTGCGCTGCGCCGAGGCGGGGCCCTTTGGAGTTCTATGGGAGGCGGAGCCTGCCCCCGACGTATCGGACCCTCCTCCTAACGCTCGACGGCTGCGGGGAGCTCTCTCCCCGCCTGACCCCGACAGGAGCGCCGCCAAGCACCCTGTCACGCCGTGCTGGTGCCTGCGGGCGCGGCGTGACACAATGTGGCTAAAATCTGGACAGATTGTACCTCCCACAACAGGGATCATTTGTGTAAAGTTTCATAAATACTGGATTACGGGTCCCTATTTTATAAGCACATTACATTTCATGGTTTTTGCACACATTCCCAGAGGTATCATCGTTGTTTTCCATCTAATATAGATGAATTTGGTCTCAGTGTATCCCTCACCCAAGGGATCATCCCTGCCAACTTTCAGGGGAATTGGATAAAACTCCCCAATTTTATAAGCAATTTTACTTACGTGATTTTAACCAAAGTCATGCAAATACAAGTCCTGAATATTTGGGACAAAAATAAAAAATCTAAGGCCATGACTAGGACTTCAGGCAGAAAGGCAGAGGTGAGGGGGAAGCATGTCAGTAATCAAGAGATATATCCAGGCTGACCAACTAGCATCCCAAACACACCCTGCAGCACTGCAACAGAGGACATAAGAGAATCTCTTATTGGTTCTTTCCTAAGCAGATGCTTCCAACTTCCCAGTAACAAGCCGGCAGGTTGAGGAGGGCACATCACAGAATGAGGATACATGATTGACATTTCTGCTGGCCAGTTGGCATCACAAACCCATCTTGTACCTCTGTGACCAACATAAGAGAAACCCTAGTATAGGCTCATTCTCTGAAGATGCTGCCCAGGCTTCCAACTTGCCAGTACCCAATCACTGCAATCAGGGAGGCAAATATAAGCTTCTACCAAGCTGCACAGCCTCCACCATGGCTAGATCTTGTGTGGCTGATTAGGCTGGCTCTGTGTTCTTTGTGTGTGACTGTGTGTGCTGCAGTCTCCAGGCTCACTGCAAGTGTTCATAAAAGCAGAACTCTGCACCTATATTTTCTCCCTCATGTATGCCCCCACAGACTTTGGGATGCCAATGACTGAAACCTATGCCAGTTCCAGTGCCTTTGGCACCTGCTCTTCCTCTGCTCTGCCCACCTGTCATCTTCACCCTCTCTACAAATATTCCAAAAAGCAGATCTCTGCATCTATTAAAACCTTTATAATTTAAACAAATGCATTACACCTGCAATAGATTTAAGGAAATTTGCAACTTTTGTTAAAATAATGAAACTTTCATTGCTTATAAAATTGGTACCCTTTATAACATCTTTTTGAAATGTGGCAGGGATGATCCCTTTGGTGAGGGGAACAATCTGTAAAAATTGCATCCAAAGTGGATGGAAAACAAAGATATTACAGATGAACATGTGTGCCAACCATGAAATGATTACATTGCTTATAAAATCAGGACCCCTTATCCAGTCATTCTCCAAACTAACATGATTGGTCCCTTAAATTAGGGGCACAAAGAGTCCAATTTTCATCTACATTGGGTGGAAAACAAATATGTTACAGCTGGAAATGTGTGCACAAACCATGCAATTAAATTGCTTATGAAATTGGAATCATTTATCCAATCTTTATAAAAATTGGCATGGATTACTATTGTTGTGCACAATACAATCTTTGAACAATCTTTCAACATTTCATGTATATTGGATGAAGAATGAAGAAATGACATCAAGAAATATATTTACCACTGAAAACAATAGAAAACAAAAATGAAACCTAATTATAAAAACCAAAAAATTCCAGTAACGAAATTTGGGAAAATGAAAAATTTATTAACAAAAAACGAAATGTGTCTCTGATGCACACCCCTAGTTCTCTAATGCAGCTGCCCAGTTCTTCTCACTAGAGCTGAAACAAATGTTACCCACTTACTGTCTGATAGGTACCCGTTTTGGCTTTAAAGTGAGCGTGCATATGCCCACTTTATAAGCCAACTGACATAAGTGGACTTTTGCAGACGAAGGGAAGAATAAAACCTTGCACCCTTAGCAGTTTTCTATGTAAAACAATGAACACTACAAATATAGGGTTTCCTCCCTCCATGTGTGGCAGTTTCTCTAATGTCTAAATACTGTTCCTTAGCCTAAAGCAGCCTCGAACCTATGATCTTCCAATAGTTTTTGTAAAGCTCTACCACCAGAGTTGCTTTAGCAACTGCTGGTCTCCCCTTTCTACTCACTCATGGGGTAAAAACAGATGTGCGGCCAGTGGAGCTATTCCCCAGGCCACCCCAGGGGGGAAAATCCTGGGTGGCACTGCCCAGCTACGGCTGGGAGTACAGCAAACGGGTGGGTGGCCCTAGCCACGCTCTGCTCCCAGGCAGCAATGGTAGCCAGTCAGGCACAGACATGACCACGAGCCATTGTGGCCCCCACCCTGGGGCAGATGTGCCATGGCTACACAGATGTGCTATACATGCACACATGGTTTTCCAACTTTAAATTAAAAAAAGAACAAAAAAAGGTGTACAAGTTCTCGTTTTCCATTGCAGATACCCGCAAGTTTAACTGAATAATGAATATACAGGTAATACCTGCAAATACTAAACTCACTACCTGTTTCAGTTCAGTTCCTCTTTTCTACTACTACTTTCTCTTCCTCATAACTTCCCAATCCAGCTGCTTGCTCTCTCTCTGTGCCACCAGAAAAGTTTTGGCCTCTCATTCCAGCAGCTGGAAGGGGGAAAGAGGAGTGAGGTAATGAAGAGAGCGTGGAATCATCTGACACAGAAGTAGACAGAGAAATTAGAAACCTGATATGAGGAGGCTGACACAAGGATTATTCCCCCTGTGTAGTAAGTCAGGGTTCAAGCACTGTGTTAGCTGCACATGATACTAACGTACTAGTGTTGCTTTTGGCTCATTTCCATGAGATGTCATGTTCAAAAGTGTGGCTCAAGGGTGGGACAGCCAGGAAAAGAAAGTATATCCCAAGTCACACCACTGAAGAGCAACTACCCTTTGAACAAGATGTGTTAGAAACCATTCCTACATTTCATGCCATCACTGGCAGTGATACCACCTCTTGCCTGGCTGGGCATAGCAAAAAAACATACTGGAAAGTTTTTCAGGAGCAGCATAATCTCCTCGAATACTTAGGTGAGGGTGACCTGGAAAACCAAACCGCCAAGAATGCATCCACATAGCCTACAATGGGCCAAATACAAACACTGTGAGTAAGGCACATTCAATCATGTTTACCATATCCTGTGCACCAGAGAACCTTCCACCCAAAAGTGATGCCTTATTCTTTCACATAAAATGTGCACATTATCAGGCAGTACTGTGGTGACAAGCACAATTGCAATTCCCAAAGGTGCCCTCTCCTGAGTCCATAGGATAGAGACCAAGGGCATTTTTTAATGGACATGGCTGAGGGGTGGGTCCGTGGGGGATGGGTGGAATAACCACACATGGACCACCAACCTCGGGTGAGTGGGGAGGGATTCAAATGGATGCCGGCAGGGAAGTCACAGGAGGGTCACGGGAGGTTGCGGCACCCAACCACCCAGCCCTCCCCTGATCGAACATACCATTTACACGGACAGCCACTTCACCCGTTCAGTGGAGGCCACACCCCCTGCATGACGTGGCAGCATGGCAAACAAAGGACGACTGAAGCCACCATCACTGCCCTCTCCCAACCAGACTCTGGGTGGGGAGGAGGGATAGGGGAAAGCACAGTATGGCAACAGAAGCGGAGCCCCAGTCGGGCACCAAGAAGTCCTAACTCAAGCACAGCATGCAACCCACAGGCAGCACAAGAACAAAAGGGGAAGGCAGCAGAGAGTCTGAGGGCACAAAAGCCGTGCCAGGGGACCAAAAGCAGTGCTAACCCCCGTGCCCAGCAGATGGCACAGTCCAAAATGCACACGGCCCCAACCACAGGACACCTCAGTGAGAATAGTCAGACAGAACACTAACTCTTCTGGAACACCATTGCAACACTGTCATAACATGTGCAACGAACAGTGTAGCACCGCAACATACTCTGGAAAGGTCAAAGTGGTGTCGCAGTGGTCCTAAAAGGGAGTTAGCTCCATGAGAGGTAACACATACACCTGCTGCAATGATAGGTTAGCCCAAAGTGACAGGGATCCCAGGTTCAGGGCGAGGAACAAGGCACAGAACGACCCACACAAGCAACCCAGTGTGATGACAGGCCACTGGAGCAGACAATCCAGGAGAGCACTGACAACAGAACAGCATCACAAGGATGATGGAAACTGGAAGCACACATCGACAGCCCCAGAACAATCCCTGCAAACATCTTCCCTTGGACCAGCACCCGGTCGAGGACAGCAGATCACCCCCTGCAGTATGAGAACACGGACAGCTCTGTTCAGAACAATACAAACCATTTAATCAAAACAGCAGAAGGGAAACAAAACAAACTAAGAACATCTCCCCCAGGCCCTGTTCCACCAAGCGCTCTGGGCCCAGGAGAGGTTGTCACCTGCTGGTGGATGTCGAGGAGGCGCTCCTCTGCCCTCTCCCGCATGAGCATTCACAGTGAAAGAGGGAAAATGAGAGATCCTGGACAAAAAAGTCTGATTCAGGCTATGTTACAGTATACAGTGATACTGTTAATTATATACACAAATTAGTATTATCCAGATCAAAGAGCATGCCTTCAATTTAAAGAAGTTGGCAATGATCACTTAATTGAGGATGCAAAAAAGATTACGACAGATATTGGCAAACATAAAAAATGAATGCCTGATGTGGGCTATTCTGGTGAGCCAATTTTCCAAAACAGTTAGAACTAGAAGCTTTTATGGATTACAAGTTTAAGACCAACAAGAGACTGAAGACCACTGACTGCTCCCTGCTATCCTCACCTTGCCTCTTGTTCCCTTCTGAACACTACTTGGTCTGTTGCTTCCATAAGATAATGCAACTTAGAGCATTTTCACACAAGACACTGTCCACCCACTACCCACCCACTATACATGTTGCAGGACTGCAGTTTTGCCCTATGGGTGCCCTATGACATGTATAGCGGATGGGTAGTGGGTGGAGAGTGTCCTGTGTAAAAATGCCCTTAAAAGAGGTATTTATTTATATTTATTTATTTAAAACTTATATCCTGCCCAAAGGCAGCTCAGGGTGGTGAACATGACAAAACAAATTTAACAATAAAACATTTTAAAGTAAATCAACAAATTTTAAAACAAATCATAAAAACTCACCCTCCTTCCCTCCCAAACCCTACCTCCCCTACCACCACCCCTTCGCTAAAAGCCTGGCGGAATAGCCAGGTCTTACACAAATGTCGAAATGACAGGAGGGTGGGGGCCAACCGAGCCTCCTCCAGGAGTGAATTCCACAGCACAGGGGCAGCCACTGAAAAGGATCTCGCATCAGTGGCCACCTGTCTCGCCCTGGGAACCTCCAAAAAGGCCCCCACAGACAATCTCAGGCATTGCACGGGCACATGGGGAGTGAGGCGATCCCGCAGATAGTCAGGGCCCAGGCTGTGAAGGGGTTTGAAGGTCAAAACCAGCACCTTGAACCTAGCCCGGTGCTTTATAGGCAGCCAGTGCAGAACCCAGAGTACAGGTGTCATGTTCTCCCTGCGGCCCGCCCCAGTAAGGAGACGGGCTGCGGCATTCTGCACCAGCTGCAGCCTCCAGACCAGCTTCTCAAGCAGCCCCACATAGAGCGCATTGCAGTAATCCAGCCTCGAGGTGATGAAGGCATGGATGAGTGGCGAGGTCAGAGTCTGAGAGATACGGTCGAAGCTGCTGGACAAGATGTAACTGCCGAAACGCACTCCCCACCACGGCCACAACCTGAGATTCCAGGCTGAGACACGAACTGAGGAGCACACCCAGACTCTGTACCTGCGAGACCATGGGAGGGCGACACCCACCCACCCCCACAAGAGGAGATTCAACCACTCCCAGGACCCCCAGCCCCTCACCCACCAACATCATCTCCATCTTGTCAGGATTCAGCTGCAGATGGCTCAACCTCATCCAAGCCCCCACAGCCGACAGGCACTGGGAAAATAAAGAGACTGCATGGCCTGGGTCAATGGAAAAAGAGAGGTAGAGCTGAGTGTCATTAGCATACTGATGACACTGCATGCCCTGAAACCCTCTCACGATCTCCCCTAACGGCTGCATATAGATGTTAAACAAGAGGGGGAGACCGAATGGCACCCTGCGGGACTCCACATGTGAGGTCTCGTGGGGAAGACGTACACTCCCCCAAGACCACCCGGTGAGTTCTCCCGGCCAGGAATGAACGAAACCAGTCCAAGACCATCCCGCCAATCCCAGCACGGTCCCGCAGGCGAGTCACCAGCACCTCATAATCGGCTGTGTCGAATGCAGCCAAAAGGTCTAGCAGGACCAGTAAGGTCTGACGACCCTGATCAAAAGCCAGACGGAGGTCATCAACCAAGGCCACCAATGCAGTCTCCGTACCATACCCAGGTACTCCATCCCTGACACCTCTACCGCAGTAGCCATTAGAAGTATTTTTGAGAGTATGGCATACACCGCAAGGTGAGAGCATGTGCCCAGAGCATGTGGTAAACATGGCAACCACACCAAATGAATTATGAGGTGCGAGAACTGTGAGTTTAACCTGCAAAATGCAGAGCGTGTTTGACAAAAGAAAGGGAGACAGTAGTGCACATGACTCCTGGAGAGAGTGAGAGCTCAGGGACAAAACATGTTTTGGGAACTCTGGAACAAAGAAAATGCTCTCTAATGTTTGCTTTCTGTTGTGGTTCAAAGGAACAGGATTTTGTGTACAACTTTGCAAAGAAAACTAGGTTGCATGAAAAATACATCTGTCTTTCCTGATTTCTCATTCAAACAAAATTGTACCACATTGGTCTAAATTTAGCAAAGTATTCAGGTCAAAAGGTGGCAATCCTAACATTTCCTGGCTAAAACTTCAGTCTACTTCTTCCTTAAGCCAGAAGGAATATTGCCTCTGATTTATATGGGAACAATATCAAACTGATGTTACCTAGACAATATGGGGATTAGATATTTTGAATGCAGTCCACTGCCTTTCATTAAATTACTAGGTGATGTTTATGTTTCATAAACACTGGCACTGCCAGTCTGACAACGCTTCATTTTCTCTTTCTGTGATGACTATAATTACCTCATTACTCTTTCCATGCTATACCATTTTTATGTCAACATAAGAGGACATGCAACAATGTCCTCACTCATCCAGTCTCCAGTAGCACAGTCCAGTTAACTTTTCAAGTATTGGCCTGTATACAAAATAATAAAATTACAACTAAACATTTCAAAACATACAATATCCTACAAATGCTTTATCTTAAATCTACTTTATGCAAAAAAATTAAGTCTGTCTCTACGAGTATAGATTACTAAAGATTTTGTTGAAAACTATTGAAACTACTTAGCGTGTCTTGATTTCAAAATGGTTTTGCATGCAGATTTTACCAAGGGTTTTTTAATAGGCAAAAGCTTTACTGGTTTAACTCAATTTAAAAATGAGTTGTAATGAATCTGTGCAAACCCTGCCATAGACGCATTTAAATCTACTTAATCCTTACTTAAATTACTGATGAAAACTAAAATTAATTTTAGTCAGGGTTAAACTAACTAGACAGTGTATGTACATTACAGGTTTGCACCAACTGAGCTAGATTAACTAAAACAGATCGATTTTAAATCCGATTTGATTACTGTCTGTGTACTGCAAGGTAAGGGTATTTATCTTTGCAATACAGGAGCCTTAAAAAGCAATACTAACTAGAAGTCTTAACAGGCTCTGTTAGTGGGACTGCTACGGAAGGAGAAACTAAATTGTTAGGCATTATGAATTGCCATGCCTTTGTAAAGTGTAAACAGTACTCTCAGTTGTACTCTTGTAGAAAATAACATGCATCTATTCCTGACTCTGTAATCTTATCTGGAAAAGAGAGACTCAGACGTGGCAGGTAAAAGCTGCAGTGTTATCTACAGTAACTAATTTCAAATGGTGTCAGTGCATTCATTATCCTTGGAGAAAGAGAGAGATTGGTTGATAACAAATGGGAGGATAGACTTGTGTGCTCTCTGAATGTGGTGTTCCACTCACCCACATCCCATGAGTACCAACACCCAAAATATGGGCTATGTGGGTGAGTGTAACACACACCCACACCTCTAAGCTGACAGCGGCTTCTGCCCCCTTCCTGGCCAGCGCTCTGTGTGCTGCTGGGAACAACTTCTGCCCCCTTCTCTACCAGCGATCGGAGCACTTGTTTGAGAGGAAGCGGTTCCCAGCGGCGCTTGGAGCGCTGCTGGGAGCGGCTTCCCCACAAACAAATGGCACATCTACGTGTTGTGCATTAGCCAGCAGGGCATTCCCCACCTTCCAAGGCAGGACACCATGTGTGGACACCACACTGGGAACACAGGTTTCTGGTCAGTACAGACTTAACAAATGGCCAGGTGCACGCTCACTCATGGGTGGTTACCGTGCCATTTGTTTTCACCCATTGTGGGTCTCATGGAGAAGTGGGGAAAGAAGAGTTTTAACCAAATCAAGTGAATAATACCCTGTTTTGCTAACTATGAATGATATCCTTTGGAAAAGCGATTCATTGGAACTATTAATGCCCATTCAGAGCAAAAGAGACCATGGCTTTGAAAGTTTCATCTGAAAAACATACAACTGTACAATAGTTAGACTTCAATGTACTTTATCATTCTAGATATTTTTTATCTAACACTTAGGCCAACAAAGCCTTTGTGGGCCACGCAACCCTTAATCTCTCCTGTACTGTATATAACTATGCAACCATAGCCTTGTTTCCTGTGGGCCCAGTCCTCATTTGTCATATGCATAACCGCCATGAGTGGTGCACAAGGGGGCTATGCATGTGCACGTTGCATCAAAAGTGCCTTACTAGACTTAGGCTCTTTTCGCATGGACACGCCTCCCCCCCCCGCCTCCCCCTTGCCCACGTGTGTGGGCGGGTGGTGGTGGCGTCTGTGTGATCACTGCGGTGGGTGGGTGGGAGTGCGTGTATGCACGCTCCCGTGCTCCACCCACCTCCACCAATCCCACCCATGCACGGAGAAACGGGTGCCAATGGCGGATGCTCCATGCACGGAGGTGGGTGGGCATCTGTGGGATGGGCCGCCCATGCACTTCCCACCTGCTGCTGCCTCCACCCATCTCCCATGCACCACGGAGGCACCGCGGTCCATGTGAAAATGGCCTTAAATGGGTGCTGAATCCTCACAGCAAGAAGCATCATTGTATAGTATAAACATGGCCAGCTGTCTGCTGTCTGAAACATGGGAGTATGGAAAGCACTTCTGCCTGGGAGCAGACTTTCAAGTGGTCAGACCACATTGAAGACCACACAAGGCATGTCATTGCATGTGCAGGTAAGATTGCATGCTGGGCAATGATGTCTCTCTGCAAAAGAGATTTCGCATCCATTTAAGTCTAACACAGCACTTTGGCACACAACTTACACTCTGGACAAATGTGGATCCGGCCCATTGTGTGTACTAGACTTTTTCTTTTATTCTGGTTGCATTTTCCACTTTGTGTTCATTGCAGACAGCAAGATGCTACAAAGGAAACACACATCATAACCTTTAGTGGAGACTTTAACTTTTGCTTCCTTTAAAGTAAAATAAGAAAGAGCAAAGCATAAGATACTGTAGTTATAAACTCAAAACCACACCTGACCGTATTCTAATTGTGGTGTTATGGGATTGGTGATATCTAGTGGAAACCCTAGCTATAAAGGGGTTTGTTAAACATCTAGCCATAATAATGGGTAATGTCCATACTGTATGACATCGTATACACATGCAAAGACTGTTTTTAAATGAGACGCTACCACACAGATCCACCAATCCCCCACGTGGAATGGAATAATTTAATGGGAGCTGGAATGAGCCCTTAGTACAGAATCAGCCTATGATGGGACAAGGAAATATATAAACATTTTCTTTCTCATTCAGTTTTTACTTCCCAACAAAGCTGGGAATTTGGCCCAATAAATCTAATTTTTTTGTTTTGTTTTCTGAACTGTGATTACACTTTTTCTTTCCAAGGCCCAGTTGTTTCAGTGATTTGCCTGTGCCCAAAACAGGTTTAGATTTTTATTCAAAGCCAAGTTTCAAGTATATTTTTTTAATCTGCCTCACTGTCAGGCTGAAACGACACCAACTGGCTGAAACAATATGGGACAATAAAGCCTTTGACAACCTGACTGAACTATGTGTGTATTCTGAAGAAGTTAGGACTACGTAATCTGCTTGCAAAACAGTGAACAGGTTGAACAAGTTTCAATATTGCATTGTAATTATGATAGCTCTGGAAACCTGCTGACAGTGTAAACAGAGGCTTTTTCGTGCAGATTAGTTTTCCTTTTTCAGTTTCATGAGGCTTGTGCAATCATTTACAGTGAAACTTGTTTTAAATGACCATCCAAAGAACCAGAAATAAGCAGTTGCCTAGTAGTGTAAGAAAACTGTACTGGAAATCCTAGGATATTATTGCTGACATCCCATTACACCTCCACACACAGCTGTGACTCAGTTTCCCCACTTGTAATCATCATAAACGTCTTCCTCTGCAACCCATGGTCTGTTTAATTACTCTTACAAGACTGTTTGTTACACCAAAGGTACCAGGACAAATTCACAAGTGCACACCCTTAGTTAACTGTGATTTGGAGGTGTTTCTCAATTAGAGAAAATGTATTTGTGTAGACTCGCCTCTGTATCTAATAGAGAACACTGTAGAATCCTGTAGCCACCTTTAGCAAATGACCGCACACCAGTTTTACAGTAAAAGAAAGGTATAAAAGGAGGCAGAACTATAGACTGAGCAAATGTAGGATAATATGAGAACAATACGTGGGAGGGTAATAACTTTTTCCTTACGTTCCGGTTCCTTAAATGCTTGAGGAAGTGCTCTGAATGGCCTGAAAGTTTGCATACTCTCACCGACAGAAGTTGGCCCTATAAAAGATATCAACTAGTTTCAGATGATGAAAGACTCTCCATCTCTTTCATTCCAGTACTAGGTACATTAAGTTCAATTATATAACGTTTAC
This sequence comes from Sphenodon punctatus, assembly GCA_003113815.1. Classification (NCBI taxonomy): domain Eukaryota; kingdom Metazoa; phylum Chordata; class Lepidosauria; order Sphenodontia; family Sphenodontidae; genus Sphenodon; species Sphenodon punctatus. The sequence continues at coordinate 6,868,610 of QEPC01008436.1, read as the reverse complement.
AGTATAACTCTGGTGCGTAGCTGCTTTTTTTTTTTAAACACCATTGTACTCAGAGTTTCGTTAGGGGTAAAACATTTCCAAACTTGACTAGTGTACATACATGGATATTTAAAATACCGGAGTATTGCTTTTTACATAATTCATGACATTTTTCTGATAAATATAACTTGATATACTATATAAATGACATAAATCCTAGCCATAGCCATAGGTCATAGTGACCCATATTTTCCTATTCCTGAAAGGAACTATTCTCTCGGTATATTAGTTTCTACTTGGACTCTTTGGGTGAAAACAGACATGACGCTAACCACCCTTTAACCACCCTTGGTGGTTATTTATGCATGTTGCAGGGCTGTATTGGTGCCCTATGCAGCCCTG
>QEPC01008436.1:6825410-6849452 GCA_003113815.1 Sphenodon punctatus | reverse complement strand
CTCTGACTGGCACTGAATATGCTGATATTCATCTGAATAATGATCTTCATGGGGACAAAATCTATTGCTTATATAATTGGGTCCCTTTACCAAAATCTCCTGTTCATTTGCTGAAATGACAGGAAAGGTATTTGATACATTCCTGTCAAATATCCTGTAAAGAGAATGGAATATCAAAATGTAACAGCTGGAAATGTATTTTCAGGTTAATGTCTTATACCCTTGGGACCCTTGGGACCCTTTCCTAAAATTGTCAGAAATATTAAGCATATGGAGGGATGTAATATGCACAAGTTTCATGAACATTGGATGCAAGATAAAGAAGTGGAAGTCATGAATGTATATGGAGCTTTTCTTAAAATCACAACATTCAATTGCTTCTGAAATCGGTTTCCTTTATCTAATCGTTCTGAATTTTGGTACACTTGGTGCCCTCCATTGAGGATACAATCTCCCTAAATTTCATCAAAATGTAATAAGAAAGAAAAATGTTATAGCCAGAAATATGTTTTGCAGTTTTTTCCTTTTATTTCAAAAACCAAATGTCATTTTCAGTTCCTGATTGCACCAAACTAAAGACCGAACCGATCCCGACCAAACCGAATACCGAATCCAAACTCAACAGTCGACCCGAACCACCGAACAGCTGAACATTCAAACCGATGAACCAAACCGGCGAACCGAACGGACGAAACGAACACAGCCGAACCGAACGGCCAAACCCGAACCACGATCTGTTCGCCCATCTCTATTTGTTAGTTGTATATAATGTCAAGCTCCTTCATCCCGCAACCTCTGCTAAGATTATATTATGTATAATCTTAGCAGAGGTTGTAACCAAGCCAAGCATGTGCACCTGGGACTTCGTATCTTCGTGAATGTTACACTCCTTGTCTCCCCCTCTGTTCCTCTTCCTTTGTCTCCCCCTCTCCCCTCCATCTCTCAGATTGTAAGCCCTAGGGCAGGGACCATGTCTATTCCAATACTTTGTAAAGCGCCAGGTACATTGCTGGCACTATATAAATGCTTGCTGCTAATAATAATAATAATGTATGTTTAATTATCTATTTTGTAATGCTTAGGTTTTTATTTATTCTATTCTAAATATTAATATAAAAGGTTAAAAACTACCAAAACTATAGTTTGCATGTTGCTCTTACACAGTCTGACCTTATTTCAAACTAGGTTGAAAGCATATGCAGCATTAACATGAAAAGGAAAAGCCTATCACCTCCAAACCTGTCACCTTGCATATTCTTACTAGAAGAAGAAGAGGAAGGATAACAGTGACAGGGAGGGCTTTCCCCAAAACTTAAAGCTAGAAGACCAAAAGTGGAATCAACATTAAATCTATTATCAAAGGCAGGTGAAATGAAGATATCCAGAAAGAGTGAAAACAAAGGCCCTTTTCACACAGACACTCTAACACTGATGAAATGGGTGTTACATTTTATTATACATGTTGCAGGACTGCAGGTGTGCTCTATGCATGCCCTGCAACATGTATAATAAAATGTAACATCCATCAGTGTTAGCGTGTCTGTGTGAAAAGGGCCAAAGTGAAAGGAAACTTGAATGTTTTTATCCCTTGTCTTTCCATATGTCCCCTATCCCTGTCTCCCCCCTCCTAGTCTATTAGATTGTAATCCGTAGGCAGGGACCGCATAGGTCACACACGTGTGATACTGGCCTACATGTAAACTACAAGCCTAGTAAATATGTAAAGCAAAAGGTGCAACATGTATGTAATGTTACAACTGAGAACTGTAAAACCCAAATCAGGACTGTAACACTGACAAAACTCCAGGAAGTAGGGACAGTTAAAAGATTGTGTATTGGCAACCCTTGCCAGATGGAACCCTATGGAGATGCAAATGGATCTTCATGTTTGCCTGGGTTGGCTACATGAGGAAAGACACAGGCTCATGAGCGGGAAAGCCGAGACAAAGAGACCATGAAAAGTACTTAAGCAAAGGCCATTAAGCCAGCGTCGCTATTGCTTGGCCAGAGCCATCTTGAGCACTCTCATCTTCATCCTACATCTTGCCAGCAAGCAAGGCTGGAAGACATGGACTGAGAGGCATGATTTTGCTTTCTAGCAACTCTAAGACTGAAGACCCAGTTGCTTACATCAAGGACTGAGAGGAACTTATGGACCTTTGTAGGGTAAGATGCTTATTTAGGAACTCAACCAGTATAGGTTAGGAATGCGTTATATTTACCTTTGATTTCTAGTAACCACTCTGTATCAACAATCTTGCTTATGTAATCAATAAACTTACTTCTTATCTTTATGAAAAAGTGTCTGTGTCTAACATTGAAACACAAGTGAGCAACAAGATTTCTCAAGCTCTTGCGAACCCAGAGATAAAGAGTCTGAAAACGGGAAGGATCGGGCCCTTGGTTGACAAAGGGGTTGTCCCTGCGGCAGGCTTGAAGTGGGCGGTATGCGAGGAAAACTGAGTCACTCAAACCTGGTAAACTGGGGGTGCGGACCTCCAACCTGTGACACCGCGTCTATTTCATTGCTATGTAAAGCACCAGGTACACTGCTGGTGCTATACAAATGCTTGTAATAATAACAACTACAATCATCAGGGGAAAAGGAGAAGAAGAAACCCTGCTTATTTCACCTAGGAAAAATCCAGTGCACAAGCGAAACAAGCCATCCAACCAGCCAGCCAAGTAGGGGTTGTAAACTGAAACCTGACACCACTAAACTATTTACAGTCTTCTCAAATGTGCTTTGGTTGAAGAATGGAGGTGATTAGCAAAACGAACTTCAACATACTTTTGTCACACGCTACTCAGACAGTAAATCACTGGAATGAAAATGGCAAAAAAACCCAAATCCCAGCAAAAATAGAATGTGGTGGAAAGTGGAGCTCAAAAGAGAATCCAGAGATAGCACTCGAACAGAGCATTATTTGTGTGGTGTTCTCAAATCGTTTCTCAAGCTGCTTTTTAGCCCTTATCACACAGTATCAGAAAGAACCCTTCAAAAGCCAACAGTGATAACTCCATATATGGCAGTGAATAAAGCTGACCAGACAACAAACACAACAGCCTGACAATGCGCTATCAGTACCTTGTAACACAATTTGCACAGCCAGAAACTGGAGAACTTTAATTAAATAAGCCATACGCACAGAACTTATTGGAAATACATACGCCAATACGTTATTTTGCACAAATGATCATTTCAGCTTTAATCCTGAGTATCATGCGAACCACTTTCACACCTTTGGCAGGGGCCAAAATATGTGTAAAAGCCCTCCCCCGCACCCCAATCCAGCTTTGTACTTTTGCGGGTGTATGCCGGCAAAGTCGCACTGGGGGTGGGAGGGACTTGTTACACTGGCCAAACCCCGCTCATATTTTGGCTTCCAGGTTCTCTCCCAAAGCCAAAAACTGTGCAGGGCAAGCCCCTGCCGAACATGTGAATGTGGTTCGTATGATACTCAGAATTAAAGCTGAAATGATTATTTGTGCAAATGAATAAATAAATCCATCAAATTTGTGACAACAAAACAAAACTGACAAAATGGATAATAACCACGGTTCATTTTTATTTCATCGAATATCTGTTTTGGATATTTCAGTTTGACTAGCTTGGTATTTTAATGTTTTCATTTTGGCACTATTTGCACCGTTGAGCATGCGCTGAAGTAAGTGAATAACTGAACCAAAATAAGTACCAAAATGGAATACTGGAATAAGTGGGTATGCAAATTTCTGCTTATGGATATTATTAGCTAGGTATTCAAAAATGTAAACAACGTCTATGAATACAAAAAGATCACTATTTGTTGCAATTCTCCTCAGGATCATTAGGAAACATTAGCTACACCAACAAACATGTTACATAGAAACAAGGCCTCACTGATCAGGATTTAAAATCCTAGACTATTTTCTTCATTATGGACTATAGCCCCCAGAAAAATTCCTAGAATAATTGCCTACAAATTAGTTATATTACATATTCCTTAAATAAGAAGATAAACCTAACCATATTTGATTGATGATGTTTCCTTTTAAATGAAAAAAATCTGATGTTGACAATTAATTTATAAGATTGTCTCAAAATATTTCCTGCCTTCTTGTTTCACTCCTTGTTTTCTCATTTCTCCGAGCTGCTTGTTTATGTTAGCATTTGCATGGATGACTCAATAACTTGTTGATTTCTTATCCTATGTCTGTGACTCGCACTAGTTGCATAGGAATTTGTGGACGTTAGAAGTCATCAGCAAATCTCCAGATTAGTCTAATTTATGAATCTGACAAACAAGGAGGTTCCTCTTGCATCAGGATTAATAGTGGACAGTCCAGAGGCAAATTAGAATGAAAATAAGTGCTTCACTTAAGAGAAATTTAATCAGACTGGACAATCAGCAGAAGCAAAAACATCTTAATCAGGAGAAGAACCAGTTCTTAGAATGAACTTCATCCTCACCAAGAACAGTAAAAAAAACACCAAAGCATGAACCAGGCTGTGCATTCATCTGGCCTATGCGCATGTCAGGGTGTGTCATAATACACCTTAAAATACATTTAATTAGATGCACACACCTACAGTGTTCGATAATAATACCTACAAAATAATATGTTGAAGAAATATTGTTCAATATATGTGTATCTTAATGAAGTATTAATATATCAGTCAAAATACTCCTATCCATGTTCTACTTCAGCATATAGTTATAACTTCAGATTTTCCTGATTTTTACAGACACCAAAGTATTGAAAAAAGGATGGCGGTAGTATGCATAAAATTGTAGCTCTCTCGTTGACAGTGCACTTGTATATCAGATAAGCAAACTATTCCATACATGAGGTGTAAATTCCATTTAGCATCTCCTCCCTCTTCCTTTCTCTGTTCTTCATCTAGGCCAACAGCCTCATTATCATACTATCTGATCATCTCATTACTTTAATGTATTATTTAGCCTCACAAACCCTCTTGCAGTTAGGGAAAGCACTAATATACCATTTTTCAGATGAAGAAATGAGGGACACTTACTCGCCCAAAGAAGTTTATGGTAGAGAAAGTCTCCTAAGTCTTAGACTACCACATTAATTGCTAGACCATCTTTTACCCTGAGCTTGCTTGCTCCCAGCCCTTCTTTCTCCCCTACTACTATTTTTGTTTGTCCCTCACCAACCCACCCACCCCTTTCTTTATTGCTATTCCAGGGTAGTGGGACTTTAAAAGAAAGCCGCTCTTCTCTTGGCAGTGGAGCTATCAAGAAAAAGTTATTACACTCTGTCTCCTGTTATGGCAGGCAAACAACATTGCTTTTGCCAAACAGTTAAATAGAACAGGGACAAGAGCAGTGGATTCCTACAAATGCCAGCCTCATTACAGCTAACAGGGAAAATAACTAATGCAGAAATGCCCTTAGATGCCCAAGCAAAAAGATGAGTTATGCAGTTTGCCTTTAATGTCAACAGTTTGAGTTGTATGGATAGTTGGTGTTTGTCTATACTACAGTTTCTACCAGCATAAACATTAAACCATTTTAAAGAATAGCCCTTTCTGCATTCAGACTTACAATATGATCCTAAAGCTGCTGTGCTATTGCTGGCCAAGTGACACTGCTCACTTAGTGACTGATAGACAGTCTGTGTGTGTGCCATTGCTTCATACACCAGGGGGAAACATCTTTGTAATACTGGCTCTAAAAAAGCACATAGCTTGTCGAAGCACCCCCCCATTCAAGACTCAGACACGATAGTTGGGTTAAAACTTGGCCGCACTCTTTATTAAAACAATCAGAATAAACTGAACTACGACCGGTGGGGACAATTGCACCAAGCAATTCGGGTCGGGTCCAGTATGCTAACTAACACTTTAACTTATTATTATACTCTGTACTGGCCTGGACGTGCCTTCCAGTGTCAGCACCCTTTTTGCAACCAGTCCACTCCTTCGACAAAGAAACTGCAAATGGCCAAAAGGAGGGCAAAGCCCAACTGTAGGCTTGAGTAAGGAGTCTCGTGCCCGCAGGGTGTGAAGACAGTGCTTGTCCCTACTCACCCTGCTATAACACTGCTCCCAGGACGTGATCCCAGTGCATGCTGTGCCCCGCATTACACCTGAGGTCAGCTGTCCCATCCCTTAAGGAGATGACTCAAATTCTTGACCTAATCCTATTTAACCTATAATAGCATACTGGACCCCTGCAGAGTGCGATAATATTGAATCAGCTGCATAACCTTATGCATTCGCTTTCTCACCTTGCCCGTCAACTTGTTATTTGAAATTGCCCTATTTAATTAAACGGGCTGAACCAAATTAATATTTATCCAATTGAAAATGTAATAACCAAATCGATGTAATACTGAACAAATTACAGATTAGCCTACTTAACATACTCCGCACTGCTGAGGAGGCGAAAAATGATCCAGTTCACTGGCTGTTCACCAAAATTCCTCCTCGGCTCCCTAAGGGCAACCATCGAGACAACAGTGCAAGAGGGGAGGTGGGTGGGCTGACTCGTCCACACTTCTTTTCCAACTGCCGCTCTGAGCGGCTCTCAGGGGAACACGCCCTGCCTAAAAGGGGCGTGCCTCCCAGTTATCTCCCTGGCTGCGCTACTCGCGCCTGCACTCTCCTGGAGGGCTGCTCACAGCCTCGCTTTCATCCTGCAGTGGAGTCTTCTAACAGGCCTCCGCTGCGCGGCCATCTTCTTCTTGGCTCACCCTCCTCGTGCCCGAAGGGGAGGGGGGGGCGACAATTTGCCCATCGCCGCCATTTTGGCGGCAAAGGGGCCATTTCTGGCACCACAGAAAATGGCAACATTGTTAAGATCTGAGCTACACTAAGACCTGGCTTTGCCACTAGGCAAAGGTAGGCAGAAACCTAGGGGCTGCACTGCAGGAGCCCAGCAGAAACCCCAGCTGTTCAGCAGAAAAGCAGCAGAATTTTTCCCACAGTGCAAGTCATGATCTGGCTGCCTTGCACTGTGAACTAGGGAGATTGCTACTGCTTCCACACAGGGAGTGTCCCTGTCTCCTGCTGGTCCGGTATTACTTCACCATACTGATTTCACCAAGGGCCTAATCCAGGCTGTAGGTGTGTTTTGTTTGTTGTTGTTTTATTTGGTCCCATTTCCAAATCCTGAATCTTTCCTGTGTATTCAGTTCCTTGCCCTCAAGCACTGAGAGTGAACTCCTGAAAAGTGAGCAGGGCTGAGGGCAGGGGATGGGATTCATGATCTGTACCTTTCCTTTTTTTCCTCCATGTTGAGCACACCTCTTAATCACCCCTGCCCTAACTCCTACCCTATACACATTTTCAAGGAATGCTTATGAAAAATACATGTTGCTGGGTCTGCATTTAAGGGGACAATGCAGGCCCTGCAACATGTATCTTTATGTGTTCCTTGACAATTTGCATAGGTGGCAAGTGGCAACCCTATACACCACCCCACAGAGCTTATACTAATTGTCAAAGTAATTGGCAGAAGGGAAAAGTGATTCATTATACTCTTTATCCAAGTGATTCATTATAACTGAGTGCCGGCTGGGCTCCCATTCTTTCAGTATCTACAAGCAGATAGTGCTCCCATTTCCTGCCTAACAGCAGAGTTGGAGCAGTCCCTCCTGCAAAGCTTGGAGAAGCTAAAACTTGCCCACTCTGTAGCTGATCAGCTGTCCTATCTCAATCATCAGCTGTTGGGGTGGGGGAGGTGCTAGACTCCTAGTGTTCCTTTCCCCTCCCCCAGTGCTGCAGGTGGGAGAGTTCCTGGCAGTTTACCTTAAGTGGTAAAATACCTAAAGCTGTCCTTGGCTGCAACTTTCCAATGGGTGTAAGATAGAGTGCTTTTTCTAATGCAATTTTTATCCTGAGGTAATGGTATGAAATTCACACAGTGCTTGTTAATGTTGCTACTGCACTGCAACTTACAAGCGTGTGTCTTCTTACACCAGACTAAATGGGTTAAACTACCTGTTGCATCTGTGTCAAAAGGTTCAGCTTTCAGTGACATAACAAGAGGGTGGGGATTGGGATAGCTCTTCTTGGTTTTTTTTTTCTTTTTCTGGTGGGGACTCCCCACTCACAAGCAAGCTAGGGAAATGTGTGCTTGATGGTACTACTATTAGGTAGGTATACAAGTGCTGAGCCACTTGTATACCTACCTAATAGTAGTACCATCAAGCAAACATGAGGCACCCTTTTTACTTAATGTCAGCCCCTTGTTAATGCTGAGACTTTGGGGAACAGAGAGTGGGGCCCTCCCCCCTCACTTTGGCATGTTGTTACTCCCTGGCTCCCAGGGATAGTATCCTATAAGCGTTATATCACACAGTTTCCTTCTTCCAGTGTAGTCATGCCTCCAGAATGAAGGTTAGAGACAGGCCAATAGCTGGCAAGGGAGTCAAGTCAAGTGATGGCTTCTTGAGCAGAGGTCACACCACAGCCTCTTTAAGGCACCCCGAAACTCTGCTCTCCTGAAGGGAGGCACTGACCGCTCCCGCCAGCAATGGCCCCAGCATCTCCCAGCTGGCCTTGACCAACGAGGACGGGCATGGATCTAGTTTACATGATGTGGTTCTAACCACTCCAAGGACCTCCTCCACATCAGCGGACGGCACCCACTGAAATTGATTCCACAAAACTGGACAAGATGAGGCATCCATAAACTGTTTCTCCTATTGCAGTAATCACAACATCGAAGTCATGTTGAATGTAAGTGATTTTGTCCACAAAATAGTCTATAAAACATGTCACAGCGAGCACTGGAAGACTCCAGCTCCAGACAGAGGGAGGCCGGACTGACCAGTCCCCTCACCACCCGAAAAACCTCAGCTGAATGAGAAATCGTGGATGCTATGAGAGCAGCAAAGAACCCCTTCTTTGCTGTCCTCACAGCCACAATTGACAGAAAAAGGTATAGAGAGCAGTACATCCGTACAATTATAACATCAAAAAAGGGGGAGACTGCTCTAAAATCAGCTCCTATTTGGATAAAGTCCAAGATTTACAAAATATGTAGAGGAATCAGGAATTTACAAAAACACCCAAATTTTATAAACATTCATAATAATACCAGCAGTAAGCACCTGGCTTATATGTACAAAAGACAAATGGCAATGACAGCGTATAGATATACAGCTCACAGGTGGTTACATTTGTACAAGGTAATACCACATATATTATATAAATCACAGGTGATTATCTGTAACTTCTAGTAGGATCTCTTCCCTCAACGTTTCGTTGCACATCAGGCAACTTCTTCAGGAGTAGGGTAAATCAATGCCAGAATCCTGCATTTTACAAATACAATTCTGATTAAAGAAGGACCAACTGTGAAAAACGGACACACAAAGGGGAAAATACAATAAAGCCCCTATTTAGGACAAAAAGACTGCAGCCCTCTGATAAAAGCCCTTATTGCCTATTGGGGAGCCACTCACCACTACTTTCAGGGGCTTCCGGGTAAAGGATTGAAGTTTTTAGCCACAAATGGTGCCAGTTGCAATCACGAAATTAGCAAGAAACTGTGGTCATAAAAAACAATATATCAAGGTTGAAAGCCATATACAGTGGGGAAGGAGAAAGGTTAAAACCTCCCACCCTCCACTCACCTAAGGACAGTAACTATCCCGGAATCAAAAGCCCTCCTTTTTAAAGTGGGAGCAGAAACAAACCGTCGTCAAACCATACCGGGCTATATAGAGCTCCTATATAGGGGGCAGGTCAAACAAGGCTCTAGAAGAAGCTCATAGACTAAAGAATATAAGGCCAAGGGCTACCTCACCTGAATCTAATTAAACTAGTCAGAACATTTAAGCTGTATACAATTACATAGGTCTAATTAAGTAATAAGTGAGTCTGTCAAGTCATTCAGTCCACAGGGCTCAATAGAGTCTAAAGTTAAAATCCAAAAATTCTCCCTACTAGATAAAAGCCTAGGGTAAATGGGTAAAGGTAATCTCTCAATGCCCCAAAATACAAAATCATTATTTTCCTTGTGCACTAAATTATAATGGTGCACCAGGGGGGCAGAGTGAACGCAATTTTTAAGTCTACTGCGATGTTCAGATATCCTTATCTTAAGGGGTCGCATAGTCTTCCCTACATAAAGTTTTTTACACGGGCATTGCATCACGTAAACTACTCCAGGGGTATAACAGAAAATAGGACCTTTAATATGGAACACTTTCCCTTTACAATCTGAAAAAGTATCAGTCCTAAAACTCAAAGGGCAATGTACACATTGTGAGCAAGGATAGTTACCAGAAGTTCCTCTTGTTTGCACAAGTTCCTCTTGGTCGCACAATATGGTCGCTTAAATTCTTGCCTCTCTTAAAGGCAAATAGGGGCAATGACTGACAGCCCACTATGTGACTTACAGTATTCCAATGTGCTTGAATGATCCGTTTTATATCCCCACTACAGTTGTTAAACGTACTTACAAAAACAACTCTGCCTGAATGCTGATCCCTTGACTTTTCTTGCTGTCTTAAGAGAAAGCCTCTAGGGAGGGCTGCAGCTTTTTGTAAATTAGCGCATATAACCTGTTTAGGATAACCTCGCTCCATGAAATTAGCAGACATGCCTTTTGCTTCCTGCCAAAAGCCTGATTCCTCAGTGCAATGCGTTTAAGTCTCTGAAATTGGCTGAAAGGGATATTCTTTATAAGATGCCGAGGATGATGACTGTGGTATTGTAAGTAAGTATTCTGGTCTGTAGGTTTTACATAGGTAGACGTTATAAGTTGGTTGTTCACAAACTTAATATTTATATCTAAGAAATTGATATTATTTGGACTATACGAGCTAGTGAATTTAATAGTGGCATGCAGTCCATTAATCCATTTAATAAACTCTAAAAGAGAGGCCATATCACCAGTCCAAATCATAAAAATATTGTCAATATACCGACGCCAGATAAACATGGAACTATAGAATGGATTCACTCTTCTAACATAGATATATCTAGACTCCCAATCAGCCATAAACAGAATAGCAAGCTCTGCAGAAAGAGGACTCCCCATGCTGACCCCTTTTAATTGAAGATAAAAATCCTTATTAAATTAAAACAATTTTTTAGTCAAAATCAACTGACCTAAGGTCAGTAAGAAATCAGTTGGTGGAACACAATTTCCCCTTAAATTTAGATATTTTTGTAGGGTATCGAGGGCCTCAGCGTGGGGGATATTAATATATAAGGCTTTCACGTCTAGACAGACAAAAAAAGGCTGGACACCATCTAAATCAATGTTAGCCAAAATACTTTAAAAATTAGTTGTATCTTTTATATACAACTCCAGCCACAGCCACAGCATAAGTTCTTAAACTAGCTCTATGCCTTAACCTGTCATCTTCAGTGCGAGTATGACACGCCTGCCACTCTAACTGCCTCCCTTCTTGCTTCAGCAACTGCAGGTCCTCCATATATCACGGGGACCTGCGGTGTCGATGCCCATGAAGCGGATGCCTAGGAGCCATCAGGTCGATGGCCTCAGTCAGCAAGGTGTTCCAGAGAGTCACAAGGTCATCAAGTGAACGACCGTCAAGGTCAGAGGGTATTTCCCAAAGAACGTTCTTGAACCTTTCCAGTTCCATAAGCCTCCAGGAATGGACCAACTGAACTGGCCCTGCACCTTTCCAGGGACTGACATGTGTGAGGAGATTGGCCCACAGGAGGTAATGATCCATCCATGACAAGGGGATCAACGACACGTCCCCCACCAACAGATCCCTGCCTCAAGGCTGATGCAAAAAAACAAGTCAAAGGTATGTCCCCCCTTTTGTGTCAGGCCATTTATCACCTGAGCCAGGCCCATGGTTGCTACGGCAGCTATGAACTCACACTCCGCTCCCCCAAGACTAGTGTCAACGTGTATACTGAAGTCCCCAAGGACCACCATCCTCGTGGACTGCAAGACCACCTCTGACACCAGCTCTGCTAGTGAGCGCAGAGATGCTGCAGTACAGGTAGGTGCACAGTATACTAGTAGTATCCCTAATCTGTCTCCGGCCAAATCAACCATGAGACGGAGGCCCTCAATACCTGGTGAAATTTGCACTGGATACCTCCTGACAGACCTGGACTCCCTAAAAATAATGGCTACACCCTTCCCCCACCCCTCAGGCCATGGCTGTTGCTGTATAGAGTACCCTGCTGGAACAAGGTCAGTCAAGATTGGCCTCGATTCAGTATGCTCTAGTTAGCATTTTGGGTGACATTATGGACTGAATTTGGGACCATCAGGGTCTGAGCCCCATATACCTGTGGGACCACCTCATTCCCTGGGTCCTGGATTGGCCCCTGCGGTCTTCTGGGAGCACCCTCCTTGAAGTCCCTTTGGTATCCCAGGTGGCAACTATGGAGAGGGCGTTCTTGGTGGCCACCCCAAAGCTGTGAAACTGCCTCCCCATAGAGGTCCGTTTGTCCTCAGATTTGCCCTCCTTCTGCCAACAGTGCAAGACCTGGCTGTTTTACCAGGCTTTTGGTGGGGGAGACAGGTACTGGGAGGGGGTTTGGGTTGGTTGGTTTTTTTCCCCTTTCTGTTAGCTCCAGTTTTAAGATAATCTGTTTTTAAGTATTATTGTATTTATATTTATGTATTTTATATTTATATGTTTTTATACTTTGTTAGCCGCCCCGAACTGCCTGTTGTAGGATGGGTTGCAGGGTACTAAATATAAATAAATAAATATTGGGAATTGTGGAAGGCAAAATTCTAATTCTGGTGAAGCCTTTCACATTCCTCAGTGCTCTCGTACAAGTCATGGCTCTTCCTTCAGGGGTTTCCTGCCACCACAGAAGCCAGGCCAACTGCAGAACAAGAGTTTAGAAATTTCCCATCCCCTATTAAGAGTTCCTACATCAATTCAAGACATCTCATCTAGCATGGAAATGGCTAAAAAATGTGCTGTGGTCAGTTTGCTCAGTTTCCCACTGGAACTGCTGACTGTTATCCTTTATCTGCTTCCAGTGTTCTGTGAACTCTGAATCATACTGCAGCAGAAGCAAAAGAATCTCTTCTTCCTTGATCTATACAACGAAAATGCCCGTCATCATCTTGGCGGTGTTTGTCTTCCAGACTATTGTCTGTAGTCTGATTGTCGTGGTTTCTTTGGGGTGAAACGAGCAGCTAAATTACTGGTCACAATAAATTTCACCATCTCAGAAACTGGGATCAATTTCCAACACCAATGCAATACTGTGAGATACCGTCCTGAGTTACCAACTTTCCACTTACCACATACCATTCATTTACCACGTATCGCATTGCAAAGGGTACTGTTTTGTTTCTGGATTTCTGTCTGTTCGTTGTACTGAATTACTGAGCCAATCACTGTGTGAATAGCCCACCCCTTAACCTCTCCACAGCACCCCTTATTGGGACTCGGTTCACTTAGAATCTCCATTTGCAAACAAGGGCCCTCCGCTGCCGAAATGGAGGCGGGGGGAGGTTGCCATGCCCTGTTTCAGGAAATGGGCGTGGAGGAGGTTGCAGGCTCCATAGGCCCTGGATGTTTGGCCTGGGGGCCTAGCGATAGGCTGCCCAGGCGTCAGGTGACACAGAATTGGATGGTGTGGGGGCAGCCCCTCCCCTTTACTAGGAGGGGGGGAATGTCACCGCCTGCACAGGTTTGTCAGCCAGGCTGGCACTTGCGCCTGCTCCCCGAACAGTCAGCAGCATGTGTACAGGGCTGCTGGCTGTTGTGGAAAGGAAGGCCAGATTGGGGCATAGAAAGCCAGCTAGGGGAGCAGAGAGGCAGCTGCGATGGGCCGACAGAGGAAAAGAGGTGCCCCCCTCGGCCAAGAACAAATATGCTAAGAAGGGAGCTACAGGGAATGAACCGAGGGACCAGGACACACAGCAGTTGCCCATGAATAGTGAGCGATGTCCCCCTCCCCCTACGAGGGAAGATATGAGAAGCTGCCTACAGGCCTGTGAGGCCCTGGCGGCTTCTCTGAAAAGGGAGAGAGTGAGTTCAGTAAGGGGAATGAACCCACTAGGAGCACAAGGAAGTGAGGAAGCCACCCACAGTTCCCGGAGGACGCATGGGGACAACAGGGGGGAGGAATCGGAAGGCCGCTGAGGCATGGGGAATGTGCCATTTCGCTCCCAACTAGATTCAGGGATGGGGTGAGTGGGGGGGGGATACAACTCCGGTGCCCCCACGAGGGCTGCAACGGGGCAGGACAACACAGCTGAGGAGCAGAGGGCCGTCATGACCAGCCTGGAGACAACTTGGCCTGGGAGGGAGCAACCAACCACCCGGGCAAGGGAGGGTGCCTCAGGCAGAGAGGGCGAGAGCCAGGACCCCCCTATGCATGGCAGGGTTGAGGGGCCAATTCTGGAAGGGCCTGGGCCCCACCTTCAGCATCTCTGGGGGCCCCCCCAAAGGGGGGACCCTCCGGGGGCCGGGGGAAGAAATTATGTACCAACAGGCAAGGCCGAGGGAGCAACAGAAGGCGCCAGAGACATTGAAGATAGCGGGGATCAGGAAATGTAGAATTGAACACAAGCTCTGTAGCGGGAGCTGGAAGCAATGGCGGAACAGAGGAGGACTGGTTAGGACCACCCATCGGATCAAGACGGGCACGCAGTGATGTGGACGCAAGAAGGTGAGCTGGAACAAAACCCCAGGGACGGCAGCGGGGAGGCGGGTGACCTGGGCCATGACACACACTGGTTGGTAAACACCGACTACCGGCTGCAGAAGCAATTGGGGAATGTGAGGGTCCAAGGGGAGCAGAGGGTGGAAATGGGGCCGCCGGGTTCAGTGAGCGTGCAAGCGGCTCATCGGGGTCAGGAACAGCAACCCCCTCAGGCTGGAGGTCAGCGACAGGCAGCACAGATGTTATGGTGGAATGGCACGTGGGTGAAGGTCCCGCTGGTCCCCCCTCCCCCGGGGTACCGCACTGCAGGTAGTGGTTTCCAGCCCGATGGCCCAGTGGGTCAACGAAGGGTAGAGGGCCCAGGGGAAAGGTTGCAGACACCACCTGCGACCCCTGACCTGGCCCCATACAGTTGCCCATCTCATGGAGGAGGATATTCTGAACTTTCCGCCTCCATAGGCGAGCATCTGATCTACGCCACCAGGGAAAAGATCTGGAGGGGGGAATACATAGACGTGTTTGCGCTTTTGTTCAGCGATCCCATTGTGGATCCTGCTGAAAAGGAGGATTGCAAAGAAAGGGAAAGGTTCCCGTGCCCCAAGGCAGACAGGAATTGGGCAAATTGGTCCTCAGCGTTTTCAATTTACCTGGGGGTAACCCTGGAAGTTTTACAGAAAAGGCGATGGAGTTGCTAAAATATGCTGACATAGTAAAAAGGGCATACAATATGGGACACACCCCTCCCCCCGGAGCGTGGCTCAGGTATGATGAAGCCTTTTGGCACAGAGCATCCTTTACACTGGGGCTTCGGTGCGAACGCCACTCCCATGATTTATGGTTGGACTGCCTGGTCGATACAACCAATGCACAGAAGACTGACAGTGGGCACATATTAGTAAAGGGAGGAGTGGCCCCAGATAATGATCCCAACAGGTGGGAGGGCAGGCATGCAGGCGGAGCCACTTGTTGGGAGTACAACAGAAATGGGAAGTGCTCCTGGGGATCCTGCAAATTCCGTCATGCCTGTTCCATGTGCGGAGGTTCCCATTCTTTCCCAAACTGTTCCAGGGGAAAAACAATGGGTGGTAGGAAGAACCAGCAAGCAGGAGGTCCAGGCGCAAACAACCAGGTGGCCAGCAAGGTGCCAGGAAGGGAAAGGGGCCAACCCCAATTAATGTTAAGAGACTGGAATTGGCGTTGATCCACCAGCCTGACAAGAAAGACGTGGAATACATTTTAAAGGGTTTCGAGTTTGGTTTCCCTAACCCGGTAGCCGCCATCACACAAGGGCGGGAACCACCCAATATGAAATTGGTTAGTGGAATGGAGGAAGTTGTGCGGGGTAAGATTGGGAAGGAAGTAGAGGAAGGCAGAATAGTGGGCCCGTACTCGGAGCCCCCTTTCGAGCATTTTGTGGTATCCCCTTTGGGGATAGTACCAAAAAAGGCCCCGGGAGAGTTTCGACTCATACACCACCTGTCGTACCCAAGGGGGAGCTCAGTTAATAATGCTATCCCCAAGGAACTTTCAACGGTAAGATACACATAATTTGATGAAGCAATAGACAAGGTCAGAGCCCAGGGTAAGGGCGTGCTCCTTGCGAAGTGCGATGTGAAATCAGCATTCAGACTCCTGCCAGTTCACCCCGGTAGTTTTCAACTTTTAGGGATGAATTTGAAGGCTCTTATTATTATGATAGGGCCACACTCATGGGTTGCTCGATTTCTTGCTCTGCGTTCGAGCGCTTTAGCTCATTGGTGGAGTGGGGTTTCGGGCAGAACACAAAGAAAGGGGCTATCTCGAAATCTCTTGACGACTTCTTGATAATTGCCTCTCCTGCTCCTGGGGAATGCGATCAACTATTGAGGGAATTCAAACTATTAGCGGCGTGTTTGGGCATCCCACTAGCCCCCGAAAAACGGAGGGACCAACTACCAGAATTACTTACCTGAGGATTGAGATAGACACTGTCCACATTACTGTCCTGTTTACTAGAGGAGAAGTTGGAGGCTCGGAGAGAAAAGAAACAAGAATGTTTAGGTGACAAAAAAGTCATGGTGCGTACTTGACAGTCATTGCTGGGAAGCCTAAACTTCGCATGCAGGGTGGTGGCACCGGGGCGAGCATCCAAGGAGCCCGCCGCAATACCATCATGTGAGAGTCTGTGGGGCGCCCCCTAAGCTTGTGCCCCACCGGCTTCCACCCTCGGAGCCGGTGGAGTGGGGAAACCCCCTTACTCTCCAGCGTTTCCCTGAGAGGAGCCGGCACACCACCCGGCCCTCCTGACGCCTGGACCTACTCTCCCCCTCCCTGCTACCCGTTTCCAGGTTCCCCGGGCCTTCAGGGCCAATAAGGTATAAAACTAGTAACACAGTCACCAGTCCTCCCTCCCCCCATTAGGATATAGTGGGTACTTCCCTTCGTTCACCCCCGCAATCTCCAGTTCTTTCTCCTCTGCCCTCTGCTGCAGCCTCTTTTATCCCGGGCTTCCAGGTTCGTCCGCTGCGTGCGCGCCCGGGCTGTAATCGGGCGCTGCTTGATAATGTCATGCCTGGCTGTGACTTTCCCGTCACGCTCCCTAGCCCTGCCATCAGCGCCATGGCTGGGGGGCGGCTCCTGCCTTAATCTTCCTCCCAGGTGAGTGTGGGGTGCAGAGGTTCATGTGCGGGGGTTGTCCCTGGGTCCAGGCTTCCCTGGGTGGTGCCCCTGTCTGGGCTCCCGGGTGCAGGACCGGCGGGCGCGTCACACACACACCCTTCCAAGATGTTGCCTGGGGGGGGGGCGAGGGGCCGTCTCACCTTGTTAAGACAAGAAGTCAGCGTTACAATGGAGGCGGCCGGCCCGATGGCAAATTTTGAATTTGTAGGGCTGGAGCACCAGGTACCACCGGAGCAGGCGGGGGTTCAAATCCTTCATGGAGGACAACCATTGAAGGGGAGCGTGGTCGGTGACCAGGGTAAAGAAGGTGCCTGCCAGGTAGTACTGGAGGGAGAGGATGGCCCACCGGACGGCCAGGGCCTCTTTCTCTATTGTAGCATACGCCCGCTCCCTTGGGTCTAGCTTGCGGCTAAGGTAGACTATTGGGTGCTCGTCCCTGTCCACTACCTGGGAGAACACAACCCCCACCCCCACCTCGGAAGCATCCGTTTGTAACAGAAATGGGCGGTTGAAGTTGGGGGCATACAGGACGGGGGCGTGGCAAAGTTGGTCTTTCAGAGTCACAAATGCCTGGGCCTCACCTGCCGTTTACTGGATCTCGGTAGGTCTCTTTTTGGCTGTCAGGTCCGTAAGGGGGGCGGCTATCGTGGCAAAGTGCGGGACATGTTGCCGGTAATAGCCAGCGAGTCCGAGGAACTGCAGGACCCGTCTCTTAGTCTTGGGTCGAGGCCAGTCCTTCACGGCTTGAATTTTGTCCCATAAGGGGTGTATTTGCCCTCGGCCCACTTAATATCCCAGGTAGGTCACCTCCGATAATCCCAATCGACATTTCTTGGGATTAGCGGTCAAGCCGGTCTTAGCAAGGGCTGCGGCGATTCTCCGGAGATGCTCTACATGTTCCTCCCAGGAAAGACTGAACACTACGATGTCGTCAATATACGCCGGGGCGTAGGCTTCATGCCCGATGAGGACTTTATCCATTAATCGTTGAAAGGTAGCAGCAGTTCCTTGTAACCCGAAGGGCATCCGCATGAACTGGACCAGACCCAACGGGGTGGAAAATGCCGTTTTCTCCCATGCGGCTGATGCAAGGGGGATTTGCCAGTACCCGTTAGTGAGGTCCAGGGTGGACAGGTACTGCGCTTCCCCCAACTGCTCAAGCAGGGTGTCAATACGGGGCATGGGGTAGGCATCAAAGCGGGAGACAGCATTTACTTTCCGGAAGTCGATGCAAAATCGGATGGAGCCATCGGGCTTGCTAACCAATACAGGTTGACTCCGCCAAGGACTATTCGACTCGGTGATCACCCCCAACGCCAACATGCTGCGGACCTCCTGCTCCATTATGCCCCATAGATGCTGGGAGTTTCACCGGGCGGCTCACACACCACCTTTCCTGGCTCGGTCACAATGTCATGTTGGATAAGGGCTGTGTGCCCTGGGGTGGCTGTAAACACGTTTCTAAAGTCAGCCACTAACTCCCGGAGGTGCTTTTTCTGAACGGGCGCTAAATCCTGTCCCACATATACCTCGGGCTCCTGCTCCTCTACCCCCGGGGTTTCTCCTGCCAGTTACCCCGCTAGGGCTTCGGTGGTCCCTGGGTCTCACTCCCTCCATTCCTTGAGGAGGTGATGTGGTACATCTGCAGCTCTGGCCGCTTTCCCAGCTGACACACCACATAATCTACTTCCCCCGCCTGTCTAACCACCTCCATAGGGGCCCTGCCTGGTGGCCAGGAGCTTCGACTCTGCGGTGGGGAGCAGGACCAAGACCGGCTGGCCTGGGATCAGTTGACGGGGCTTGGCCCGCCGGTCGAACCAGGCCTTTTGCCGCTGCTGGGCTTTCAGCCCATTTCTAGCTGCCCAGTCCCATACCTTCCGTAATTTGTCCTGCAACCGGGTCACATAGAGGACCACATTGGCAGCTGGATTGGGAGCCTCCTCCCACCCCTCCTTCACCAAGTCGAGCAGGCCCCGGGCCTTCCTTCCATACAGCAGTTCGAAGGGAGAGAACCCCAGGGAGGCCTGGGGTACCTCCCGATAGGTGAACAATAGGGCCAGGAGAAGGGAGGGCCAGGTGCACGGTTCATCCCGGACGAACTTGTGCAACATCGCTTTCAGTGTTTGATTGAAACGTTCTACCAACCCATCAGTCTACGGGTGGTAGATGGAGGTTCTGATTTGAAAAACCTTTAGGAGGCAACACAGTTGGCGCATCAGCCGTCCCATGAAGTTTGTACCCTGATCTGTCAAGATGGCCTGCGGGAACCCCGTCCAGGAGAATATTTTTATGAGATCTCGGGCCATCGCCAGGCCT
Organism: Sphenodon punctatus; assembly: GCA_003113815.1. Taxonomy (NCBI): domain Eukaryota; kingdom Metazoa; phylum Chordata; class Lepidosauria; order Sphenodontia; family Sphenodontidae; genus Sphenodon; species Sphenodon punctatus. The sequence goes on along the minus strand of QEPC01008436.1, from coordinate 6,829,891 downwards.
TTGATGGACCTTAGGGCCACTGCCTCCGTGTACCGGATGGCATAATCCACCAACACCAGAATATATTTATGGCCCCCGGAGGACTTTTCTAAGGAGCCTACAATGCCTAACCCCACTCTTTCGAAGGGCACCCCTAACAGCAGGAGTGGGACCAACGGGGCCGGTGCTACTTTTCGCTTGGTTGTTAACTGGCATTCCGGGCATGAGGCACAGTACCTCTGTACTGTTTCCCGGATGCTGGGCCAGTAGAACCGGGCCATTAATCTTTCCACCGTTTTCTTGACCCCGAGGTGCCCTGCGCAGGGCACTTCGTGGGCCAATCGCAACAAGTCCTGCTGCACCCCCAAAGGGGTTACCAACCGGTGTATTTCCTCACCCTGGGTGGGTTCCCTGTCTACCCTATACAGCCAGTCCTTCACGAGCTCAAAATGGGGGTAGGGCACCGGCCGTCCTGTGTCTCTGGGCTGGCCATCCACTACCGCGACCTGCTTGTAGGCGCTGTGAAAACGGGGGTCCTCCCATTGGGCTTGAACAAAATCGAAGGAGCTTACCATCCATGGAGCCTCCCCTGCCGATACTCGCTTAGATGCCTCCCCGCCCCAGGCAGGCATCTGGCCGTGGCAATAGCGAGCCTACCAGTCCCCAATCCCTACCCAAGATTACAGGGTGAGGCAAACCTGGGACTACCCCAACCACATGCCGCATTGCTCATCCTCTCACTGACAAGGTCACGGAACAGGTGGGGTACAATCTTACCTCCCCGTGCGCACAGTGGATACCTATGTGCGGGGTTCTGGCCTGGGGTAGCCCCTGCAGCCCCACATGTACTAGGGTTCTCCCACACCCGGTATCAATGAGGGCCCTATACTCTTTCCGCCCCATCCACACGGGGACCAGGGGTTTTCCCTGCCAGCTATCGTTCCCCCAATCTTCCCCAAACCACCCCTCAGTGTACGTGCAATCCATGAGGGGGAAATCCCATTGCAGGTGTCCGGGCTTCCCACACTGGAAGCACACTTGACCTCCTGAGCCAGAGCCCCCTTCCTGGGTCAGTGCCAGGCCAAGGCCTGCCTTTGGGGTAGAATCAGGTCCTCGATGACCCCCCCATGCTGACCTGGTCCCCTCGGTCTCATACAGGCCCCCCGCCCCCCCAGGGGGTCTCCTCCTGTGGCCATAGGCACCCCTTTTCCCTCGAAGGCCCATCTCGGGGTGACCCCTTAGGTCTAGTGAGTTGGTCGTCCCGGGGCGTCCCTTTATTAGCCTCCTTGCCCCCGTAAATCCCAGGAGCCTCAAAGGCTTCATAGCCCTCCATCAGTTTCACAGCCTCCTCTAAGGCCTGTGTTGGGCCACCCAGGCTTGGCCCCCGGGGGGTAGGATTTGAATAAACTGCTCCATGAGGAGGAGCTCAACTATCTCTGGGGGGGCATTCGTTTTTGAGGTTTTAGCCACCTCAGGCAGTGTGTCCTCAACTGCTGGGCCACTGCCTGAAGGGAGGCTCCCGGGGGATACTTCTCACCACAGAACCACCTCTTGTAGGTCTCCTCTGAAATATCTAGCCCCTTGAGGATCGCGTCCTTAACTTTTATAAAGTCGTTCGCCTCTGCGGCCTCTAGACGGTCATAGACTGCCTGAGCGGGCCCCAAGAGGCAGAGGGCCACCAAAATGGCCCATTGCGACTCCAGTCACTTGACAGCCATGGCCACTTGTTCAAAAACATTTAGAAAGGCCTCCGGGTCATCCGTCGGGGCCATCTTGGTGAGTCTTACTTGGGGCCCTCTCCCTTCCCCCGCTCCTGGGGCAGCCACGGCCAAAGCGGCGATGGCTGGGGACATTAGGGCCGACACTTTCCCCGCCAGCTGGGCTTGGCCGTGGATCTGAGTACTGGCCAGTTCACTAGTCAGCTGCTGTAAATAATCCCGCTGGGTCTCCAACTTGGCCTTATGGGCCTCCATCAGCCACTTCAGCATGGACTCGGTATCCATCTGCCCCTTGCTAGCGCCCGAAGGGTCAAGATCCCGCAGCAACCTACCCTTCAATCCTATCCGAGCCACGGCACCAGTTGTTGCATGCCCCCTAATCTTGTGCCCCACCGGTTTCCACACTCGGAGCCGGTGGGGTGGGGAAACCCCCTTACTCTCCGGAGTTTCCCTGAGAGGAGCCAGTACACCACCCGGCCCTCCTGACAGGAGAGCCTCAGCAGGCTGTCGCCTGGACCTACTCTCCCCCTCCCTGCTACCCGTTTCCAGATTCCCCGGGCCTTCAGGGCCAATAAGGTATAACACTAGTAACACAGCTACCAGTCCTCCCTCCCCCCATTAGGAGATAGCGGGTACTTCCCTTAGTTCATCCCAGCAATCTCCAGTCCTTCTTTTCCTCTGCCCTCTGCTGCAGCCTCTTTTATCCCGGGCTTCCAGGTTTGCCCGCTGCGTGTGCGCCCGGGCTGTAATCGGGCGCCACTTGATAATGTCATGCCTGGCTGTGGCTTTCCCGTCACGCTCCCTAGCCCCGCCATCAGCGCCATGGCTGGGGGGCGGCTCCTGCCTTAATCTTCCTCCCAGGTGAGTGTGGGGTGCAGAGGCTTATGTGTGGGGGTTGTCCCTGGGTCCAGGCTTCCCTGGGTGGTGCCCCCGTCCGGACTCCTGGGTGCGGGACCAGCGGGCACGTCACAGAGTCAAACGAGAGATGACGGAGAACTTAGGGACCTGGTTAGTGTTTCTCAAGAAATTCAATGGTGTAAGCTTCTGGCGGGACAAGTTTAAGTTTGGGGCCCAGCTCCAAGTAGACTCCGATTTGGCTGGGGGCGTGGGGTTTGGTGTTTATTTCAAAGGTTGCTGGTGCGCCGCACCTTGGCCACCTTCATGGACGGTATTGGGGTGACCTGAGACCTAACATTCCTTGAGCTTTTCCCTATAGTTCTGGCTGTGCAGCTGTGGGCAGGGGAGTTTGCAAACAGAGCAGTCACCTTCTGGTGCGACAACATGGCGGTAGTCTGTGTTGTCAATTCCATGTCATCCCGGTCTGGGAGGGTAATGAGGTTGGTATGGGCAATGGTGCTCCAATGTTTGGAGCACAACATACTGTTTACCACACGCCATGTTCCTGCAGTGGATAATAGTGTGGCCGATGTGCTCTCTTGATTACAGATGGAGCAATTCCGGGAACTAGTGCCGGCAGCCTCATCCGATCCAGAGTCACTTCCCCAGGGTGTCTGGAGCCTTGGAGAGTAGAAATGAGGAAGCTTGTTCAGGGATCTTTGCCCCCCTTCCCCCCCCCCCCCACACAGGCAGCGTACGGGCAGGCATACAAGGAGTTTCAGGATTTTAGACATAGCAAGGGCTGAGGGTTCATATTGCACTTATGCGAGAGGGGCCTGGCAGGTAGGACTATAGCAGGTAAGGTAGCCACCCTGACTTTTGTGAGCTGTTTGGAAAGCTTCCCACCCCCAGACAAGGGTTTTTTTGTAAGGCGAATGTTCGAAAGTTCGGCTAGAGAAACTGAGGAGACAGGAGACAAGCAGGTCCCTATTTCCATTCCCGCTGTGAAGGCTTTGTGCAGGGCGCTGTCAGAGATTTGTTTTAACCAATACGAGGAGTTACTGTTTTCAACTGTTTTTAAAGTTACGTTTTTGGGGGCTTTTAGAGTAAGCGAGGTAGTGGCGGAAGGGAGGAATGACCGGTCAGGGAGAGCGTTGGCATTACAGGACATTTGGATTTGTCCACAGGTTTTTCAGATAAAGGTTCAGCACTCTAAAACAGACTAAAAGGGTCGTGGGCAAATTGTGAGATTACACTAGATCAGTACCTAAGAGATTTACCCTGTACAGACTGTTAGGATGTTTTGGCCTCAGGTCCTTGGGTCCCAGGGAATCTATTTATTCATGGGAACGGGGCTCCCCTGACATGGTATCAGTTTACTGGGGTATTGAAGCAAGCAGTGCGTGCAGCGGGACTGCCTGTCGAGAGATATGGATCTCACTCATTCAGAATAGGGGCTGTGACCACAGCTGCAGCCACGGGGATGTCAGGAAGTGAAATTAGGGCGGTAGGCAGATGGCGATCCCGGGCCTTCCAGGGATACATACGGCCCTTAAATGTGAACTAACATGATGTCTTTTACATTTCTCCCAGACCCCAGGCGCCAATGGAGAAACAAGACTGTGGTGTGGATTGTTGGCCACAGTTTGATTCGCCGGGCTGCAGAAGCAGCGAAGCATACCCAATGGGGGACGCAACTAGGCCTGTCATCCAAGACAAAGATAGTGTGGATAGGCTATGGGGTTATGAAATGGGAACAATTGGTCCCACTCTTGTCCCGCATGCAACAACCTCCAAACCCCGGTATTATAACTCTGCTGCCAGGGTCATCTACCTCGCCAGTCGCTTCGACCATGTGCAGCCCCTCCTCTCTTTTCTTCACTGGCTTCCCCTTCCTGAACGAATCCTGCACAAGCTCCTAGTCTTCACCTATAAAGCTCTTCACAA
>QEPC01008436.1:6777406-6821861 GCA_003113815.1 Sphenodon punctatus | reverse complement strand
GGCTTCTGCCGGCACGGTGGCTGGGTCGTTAGGGCTTCCCTGGTTGTGCGCGGTATCGGGGAGCTCCGCGGGGGGCGAGGCCCCTGACGGCACCGTGTCTGTGTCCTTGGGGCTTGCCTGAGCGTGAGCCTGTCCTGGACCTAAGGTAGGGGGGTCCGTTGGCCACGGTGTGCTCCCGGAGGGCCTTGGGGTTTGCCTCGCCCCTCGGGGCTTCCTTACAGTTAGAGAACCTTTCCTGCCTGTGCCTGTGTGGTTGCTTGGCAACCAGTCTGTTGAGCGTGGCCGCGCAAGCAGCCTCGCTGGACTTGGAGGGCCCCGCCCCTTGTAGGAGGGGCGAACCTCCATGTCGCTGGGCAGAGCAGCATTCCTGAAACGGCGGGGAAAGAGTCAGCAGCAAGGATTTGATTGCTGCAGCTCTCCGCTCGCATCAGGTGTTTGAAAAAGGGTGATGGGCCGCCTTAACAAGAAGAACAGCGAGGGTTGGGGGGAGAAAGAAGAAGGCGCCAGTGCAGGGGCGCCAAGTCAGTGAGACCGGCCCCACCGGGGCCACGGAAGGGGATGGGGGTGAGTCTTTGCCTACCTGGGCTGCCATGTTGGAACGGCTCTGGGAGTGCGAAGCCCTGCTGAGGGCGTGGCCCCCCTCCCGGTGGGAGAATCCCTGTTGGGGGAAGCGGGGGCAACAGCCCCTATTGAAACAAACTACAGTGTGGGGACAAGTGGGGGGAGATTCGGGATAGAGACGCGGGGGGGTCCATCCCAACTGCAAGGAGGGAGAAGAGGGCAGTGGAGCCACCGGCCCGTTACAGGGATGGGGACTATATAGATAGTCCCTACCAGGGGCAGCAAACCCTCAGTCAAGAGGGAGAACAGGAATCCCCCCCCTGGGGCCAGTCAAAGGGGCACAGCAGTCAATTTAAGGCCCCTCGGGGTGGGGTCTGGAGAAGGTTATGGGGCATGGGAGCCACAATCGATCACGGGGCCCTTATTGCAGGCAATGTACCCAGGTGGGGTTGCCATGCATTCTGCCAGCATGGGGCAGTCTGGAGGGGTGGTGGACACCCACGGCATCCCAGGCCTAGCCCGGTTCCAGGATCAGGGCTTATCTTGGCCTGTGGCCTTACACCAGGGCCCAGGGCCCATACAGGGTACCCCGAGTGGGGGGCCCCTTCACCCTCTCTTGTTCAGGCCACCTCATTAGGAGGGACCACCCCCAGCGGCGTGAAGGCGGGTTGAAGCAGCAGAAGCCCGCAAGGAGGGAGGAAATGCGGAAATTTGGAGGAGGAGCCTCGCCATCGAGGAAGAGTTGCGGGGACATGCGAGGAGTGGATCGGCAGGAGTGAGCAGTGGGCCCCTTGGACCTGGGATGCCTTACATGAGGACAGAGCAAGGTGAGCAGACCATGCAAGATGGGGCTGAAGAGAACTGGGGAGCAGCCATAGGGCTACAAGGGGCCACACCTGGCACAGTGGGTGGGGTCACCTCCCAAGGGGGCCCAACACCAACCGACAATCGAGACCAAGCGACTCATCGAGGGGGCTGGTGGCAACGGGAGTGCAGTCAGGCCCTTCGTGCGGGACTCCGCAATTGGTTTGTTTGAATGGAAGGTGGGTATGGATGTCCCCAGACCCACCAGACGGTTTAACGGGACACGCACAAATATGGGCGACCACCACAGGGGGAACCCAGAGACCCGAGTCGGCAGGAACAGCAGGGCAGAATGTAGGCACTAATCTGGGAGGGAACCAGGGAATGCTGGGAGCAGCTCCTACAGAGCTTATACAAGGAAAGGGCGTGTTTGAGGTAGCTACAACACCGCGTGCGGGCATGAGCGAGCAAACCATTGCCCGCCCCCCCCACCCGGAGGAGCTATACTGTGTGTGGCCGCACCATTTGGGGCGCACTTATTGACGGCAGTGAAGGAAAAAATCCTAAAGGGGGAATATGTAGACATTTACGCCCTTTTGTTCACTGATCCAGTCGTGGATCACTCGGAACCTGAAGACGGAAAAGATAAGGAGAAGTTCAAGCGTCCCAAAGCCGATCAGAATTGGGCCAATTGGACTTCAGCATTCTCGGTATACATAGGTGTCATACTTCAAGCCGATTCTAGCTGGGGCCTCGAACTCCACAAGTATGCGGACATCGTCCGGCGTGCATATGGAACAGGACCGGTAGGCGCATGGTTGCGCTACGATGAGGCATTTTGCCACAAGGCTGCCACCACACCCGGGCTCCGATGAGACGTACATGCACCTGACCTATGGTTAGAGTTCATGGTAGATGTTACCAAGGCCCCCAGGGCCAACAGTGGGCATTCATTGGTCCGGAGAGGGGTGGCATGGGGACACGAGTCCTTTTGAGGGGACAATAGAGAGGGTACCCAGGCAAGCGCAGGCGCTTGCTGGGATTTCAATAAAAGGGGCCGTTGCAACCAGCAGTCCTGCAGGTTCCGCCATATATGCTCCAACTGTGGAGGCGGACACCCAGCAATTCAGTGTACTAGGCCAAGGCAAAAGGGAGGAAAAGGAGGTTACGCCCAAGGGGGAGGCACTCCAAAAGGTGGGCTCTAGCTCCACTACCGGGTCGCGTAACCCAAAAGGGTCCGACCCCAATTAAAATTGAAGAGTTAGAAAGGACTTTACAGCGGCACCCAGACAGGGCCGAAGTTAGATACATAATTCAAGGTTTTAAGAAGGATTTGTTATACCGGCGGGTTTTGTTAAACAGCAGACAGAAGTTAAGAATCTTTAGTCAACACTAGGGATGGAGGACATAGTGATGGGCAAGATCAAGAAGGAGTTACAAGAAGGAAGAGTAGTAGGCCCCTTTGAGCGCCCGCCCATGGGGAACTTCGTGGCATCCCCGCTGGGTATTGTCCCTAAGAAGGCAAAAGGCGAATTCACCACCTGTCTCACCCTCGGGGTAGTTCGGTCAATGATGCCATCCCCTAAGGAGCTCTCAACCATTAAATACGCATCGTTCAATGAGGCGGTTGCAAAGGTGAGAGTTGCAGGAAGGGGTGCACTCTTGGCAAAATGCGATGTAAAATCAGCATTTCGTTTGTTGCCAGTGCACCCCAGAAGTTGCACTGGCACCTCCTTGGTTTTCAATTTCAGGGCAGGTATTATTACGACTGGGCTATGCCGATGGGCTGCTCAATTTCCTGTTCAGTTTTTGAATGATTCAGTACCTTAATGGAATGGGTCTTTGTGCAAAGGCTTAGCCAGGGAGCAATCACAAAATACCTCGATGATGTCCTCATAATTGGAGCTCCAAATACGGGAGAGTGTGCTGCTGCCCTGCGGTTGTTCCAGGAGGCGGCAGAGGAGCTCGGGGTTCCACTGGCTCCAGAGAAGACCGAGGGGCCAACGACAAGACTCACCTATTTGGGTACTGAATTGGATACTGAAGCCATATCTTCTAGATTGCCCGCAGAAAAGTTGGCAGGTATTTGGAACAAGATTAACAAATGCCTATCAGCCCGCAAGATCACCGTGCGGGTTCTCCAGTCCTTGGTAGGGAGTTTGAATTTCGCTTGCCGGGTGGTGGCCCCCGGTAGAGCATTTTTATCCCGTCTGTATAGAAAATTTAAAGGGGACCTACCTCCCCATTTCCGCATATGGGTTACTAGCGAAATGCGCCAGGACTTGAGAGTATGGATGACATTCCTCCAGGGTTTCAACGGAGTGAGCTTCTGGAGGGAATTATGGCTCCTCCAAGCCAACTTACAGGTGCAATCAGACGCATCAGGAAGGGCAGGATTTGGCATATACTTTGGAGGGCATTGGTGCGCTGCCCCATGGCCCAGCGGGTGGCATTTGGCCGGGGTCAGGAGGGATCTCATGTTTCTGGAGCTATTTCCCATTGTAGTTGCAATATTAATTTGGGCTAGGTTCTTCGCCAATCAGACGGTGGTTTTCTGGTGTGACAACCTTGCTCTGGTCCACTTAGTTAACACACTTTCCTCCCGGTCCCCAAGGGTTATGGCACTGGTCCGGGCCCTAGGGCTAGCATGTTTAAAGGACAACATTCTTTTCATCGCAAAGCATGTCCCTGGAATCGACAATGGCATAGTGGATGCCCTTTCTCGATTCCAGATAGACCGTTTTTGGGAGCTGGCACCGGAAGCCCGCGCAGTACCAGACCCTTTGCTTCTGGATATCTGGAACCTTGGGAGATAGAGGTGCAGTCCACCATCCAAGAGGCACTAGCCCCTCGAACACAGGCTGCATACGGTAGGGCCTTTCGGCATTTCCAGGGTTTTAGGGCAAGACGGGTGGGGGACAGGGTTTCCCATACGAGAATCGGAAGTTCTCCAATTCATGTTGGCCTTACATAAACGGGGATTGGTGGTTGGGACCATTTCTGGGGAAATCGCTGGCATCACTTTTGTCAGTAGGCTGAAAGGGTTTCCACCTCCCAACAATGGTTTCTACCTAAAGCACATGTTGGAGTCATGGGAACGAAAACAGACAACAAGGTGCAGAATGCGAGCCCCTATAACATCTCCCATACTCACATGAGTGGTTGGATCCTTGGTGGACATTTGCTATAGCACGTACGAAGCACAACTATTTCAAACTGCATTTGCCAACATATACTTTGGGGGGTTTAGGGTAAGTGAAGTGGTATGCAGTTCCGCCAAGGATTTCACCCGTACTGCCCTGTGGTTGGAGGACTTGGAGGCACTGCAACCCAGAGTAATATTACGGCTTTGCCGTTCTAAAACCGACCAGAAAGACTGGGGGCAAAGGGTAGAACTTTATCAAGGGGGCCCGCAAGCGATTTGCCCCATTACCCAGATGCAAAAATACATGACACTACGGCCAAGCACCCCGGGTGCATTATTTATTCACTTAACAGGAGCACCAGCCACAACTTAGCAAGTAATAGCCATACTACGGGCAATGTTAAAAAAGATTGGCCTACCAGCACAGGAATCTGGGTCGCATTCCTTTCGGATTGGGGTAGCAACGATGGCGGCAGTCGCTGGTCTGCCGGAGTCAGCTATTCAAGCCGTGGGAAGATGGCGGTCGGGAGCATATAAGAAATATGTCTGACCGTATCACCACTAACACTTTTATTATTATTATTATTATTATTATTATTATTAAACATTTATAAAGCGCCAGTTGCAAAACCTGGCGCTGTACAGAACATACAATCAGACGCGGTCCCTGCCTGTGGCTTACAATCTAAAAGACAAGGAGGGGGAGACAAGGAGAGGGGACAGTGGGAGAGACATGGGAGAAGACAAACAAACATTCAGGCGGATGCGAAGTCTCAGGTGCGTGTACTTGGCTTGGTTACGAGGAGGTTGGTAGCAGCAGTCAGCAGAGGAGGGCTGACAGTAAGAGCAAGGGGAAAGACTAGAGGGCATTGGGAAAGGCAGCATGGAAAAGGTGGGTCTTGAGGAGGGATTTGAAGGAGCGGAGGGAGGAGGCAAGGCGGATGTTGGCAGGGAGGGAGTTCCAGGCATGTGGGGCAGCGAGGGAGAAGGGACGAAGGCGGTTGGGCGAGCAGGAGAAACGAGGGAGAGTGAGGGAGGGGACAGAGGAAGAGCGGAGAGCGCGTGCAGGAGTGCGTAGGGCGATTAGGTCCGAGAGGTAAGGGGGAGCTTGGTCATGGAGCGATTTGAACGTGAAAACCAGGAGTTTGAACAGGATACGTTCAGGAAGGGGGAGCCAGTGAAGGGAGAGGAGGAGAGGCGTTACATGGTCGAAGCGACGGGCAGAGTGAATGATCTTGGCGGCAGAGTTTTGGATCGCAACAAGGGGGGACAGGTGGGAGCGAGGGAGGCCAGCAAGGAGGAGGTTGCAGTAGTCGAGGCGAGAGATAACCATGGCATGAACAAGGATTTTGGCCGAGGAGATAGATAGAAAGGGGCGTATGCGGGCAATGTTGAGGAGAGCGAATCGGCAGGATTTGGCCACAGAGTCAATGTAAGGTTTAAAGGAGAGGTGCGTGTCAAAAATGAAGCCCAAGCTGCGGGCACGGAGAACAGGACGGATGGTGACCCCATCAATGCAGACGGTCAGGTCAGAGGGAGAGGAGGGGGATGGAGGAAAAATGAGGAGTTCAGTCTTGGCCATGTTCAGTTTGAGTTGGCGTCGGGACATCCAGGCGGAGATATCAGAGAGGCAGTCGACGAGGCGTGAGCGGATAGAGGAGGAGAGAGAGGGGGTAGAGAGATAGAGTTGGGTGTCATCAGCATAGAGATGGTATTGGAATCCGTGGGAGGCAATAATTTCGCCAAGGGACAGGGTGTAGATAGAGAAGAGGAGAGGGCCAAGGACAGAACCTTGGGGAACCCCAACCGAGAGGGGAAGGGAGGGGGAGGTCGACTCGGGGAGGGAGACATTAAAGGAGCGGTCAGAGAGGTAGGAGGAGAACCAGTCAAAGACAGAGCCACGGAAGCCCAAAGAGTAAAGCGAGTCCAAGAGGAGCGAGTGGTCGACAGTGTCAAAGGCAGCAGAGAGGTCAAGGAGGACAAGAACGGAGTAGTGGCGCTTCGATTTAGCGACAAGTAGATCATTGGTGATCTTGGCCAGGGCAGTTTCAGTAGAGTGGAGGGGGCGGAAGCCGGACTGGAGAGGGTCCAGGGAGGAGTTGGCAGAGAGGAGGTTCAGGCAGCGGGAGTAGACGACACGTTCCAGGAGCTTCGAAGCAAAGGGAAGGAGGGAGACCGGCCGGTAACTAGAGGGATCGAAAGGGTCCAGGGTAGGCTTTTTGAGGATGGGGGAGACAGTGGCATGTTTGAAGGCAGAGGGGAAGGAGCCTGTGGAAAGGGAGAGATTGACGACATGCAGAAGGGGGGGAGCGACAGTGGGAGCAATAGAGGTCAGGAGGCGGGAGGGGATCGGGTCAAGGGGGCAGGTGGAGGGGTTGGATGAAGAGAGAAGAGCAGAGATTTCCTGGAGAGAGGCAGGAGGGAAGGATGCGAGGAGGGAGGGGGGCGGGGGGCGGAAGAGGGCGGGAGGCAATATCCCGACGGATCTTGTCAATCTTGGAGGTGAAGAACGATGCAAGATCCTGAGCAGCAAGGGAAGAGGGCGGAGGAGGGCAGGGGGGTTTGAGAAGGGAGTCGAAAGTAGAGAAAAGGCGGCGAGGGTCGCGGGAGAAAGATTCGATCCTAGAGGCATAATAGCGATGCCTAGCTAGGGAGATAGCCGAGGAGAGGGAGGAGAGGGAGAATTTGTAATGGAGGAAGTCAGGGAGGGAGCGGGATTTGCGCCAGAGGCGTTCGGCAGCCCGGGTGCAGGAGCGGAGGTAGCGGATGGCAGGGGTAAGCCAGGGGCGGGGGTCGAGGGGGCGGACGGGGCGAGCAGAGGGGGGGGCAAGAGAGTCAAGGGTCGAGGAGAGAGAAGCGTTGAGAGCAGAGACAGCAGAGTCAGGGGAGGAGGAGGCAAAAACGGGGGGAAGAAGGGGGGAAAGATGTGCGGCAAACTCCGAGGGAGTAAGGGCCTGCATATTGCGGAAGGGGCGCATAGAGGGGGAGGAGGAGGGGGGTCGGTGGGAAAGGCTGAAGGAGCCGAGGAAGTGATCAGAACTAGGGAAGGGGTCAAAGGAGAGGTCAGTTAGAGAACAGTTTCGAGTGAAGACGAGGTCGAGGGAATGGCCGTCAGTATGAGTGGGGGAGTCGGTCCAGAGTCGGAGATTAAAGGAGGAAGCGAGAGAGAGAAAGCGGGAAACAGAGGGGGCGGAGGGCGTGTCAACGTGAATGTTGAAATCACCAAGGATAAGAGTGGGGATATCATCGGAGAGGAAGAAGGTGAGCCAGGATTCAAAGTCCGGGAGGAAAGAGGAGAGGGAACCCGGGGGGCGGTAGATGACAGCAACCCGAAGGTGTAGAGGGGAGTATAAGCGCACAGAGTGGGCCTCAAAGGAAGGGAAGGAGGAGGAGGGGGGAGGGGAGAGGGTTTTGAATTGGCAGTGCTTAGCAAGGAGCAAGCCCACACCACCACCCAGGCCCTCAGGGCGGGGGCGGTGAGAGAACGACAGGCCCCCGGAGGATAGAGCAGCCGGGGTAACAGAGTTGGAGGGCGTGATCCAGGTTTCCGTAAGAGCCAGGAGTTGAAAGGGGCGAGAGAGGAAGAGATCGTGGATGAAGGGAGCTTTAGCCACGGACGAGCGGCAGTTCCAGAGGGAGCAGGAAAAAGGCAATTGGTGTTTGGGAAGGCAGGGGATGCGGATGAGGTTGGGGGATGGGGAACGGCCTGGTTTGCGGGGTGTGAGTCGTGCACTGGCCTCGTATTGGCCACAATGGTCTGTGGAACACCTGGGTGTCGCGGGTTTGGGCCTAGGGGGAATGGGTAAGGGGGGATGAGGGTGGGGAGGGGGGATGGGCGTGGGTGAGAATAAGGGGTAGGTTGGCTGGAGAAAGGCCGCTGGTGATGGAAGAGGGAGAAGGAGGGGGTGCGTGAGAAAGGCTAGAAGGAGGGAGGTGATAGAGGGCGAGAAGGTGAGGGAGGTATAGGGAGGCATCATAGGTGTTGAATGTCCTGGTATCAGGGGGACGCCAGGCCTGCGGTTGTCGGGTGAGCGCATGCGTGCTGTCCCACGGCAATGGTTGTCGGTGGCAGTATAGCGTAGGCGCCGTCAGGGCGTGGCTCCTTGATGTCCTCACTCCGGCCTCACAGCGCCCTTTTGTTGCCGCCCGCTGGGGGCGGGCATGCACCTGTGGCTGAGCCCTCCCAGGGGATGGGGTGGAGCCTCGCTCACCTGGAGGGGATGGAGAAGCTGTCTCAGGCAGGGGGGATGGGCGCTGCAATGGCTGCTGAAGGCTGGGGGCTTCTGGGGGCGGGCTTTGCCATTTATTTCTACCAGGACCCGGGGCCAACAGTGTTGCTCGAGAGGAGGTGTGGATCATTGGCCACAGCCTCGTCCGGTGGGCAGCTGCAGCTGCGGCAACGTCCAAATGGGGCTATCAGCTGGGTCTGGGCAAAAAGGCGCACGCTAGATGGATAGGCAGGAGCGGATTACGTTGGAGACAGCTCCTACCTACGTTGAAAGGTTTAACACACCTGCCATCACCAAGAATATTAGTTATTCATTTGGGCGAGAACGATATGCCCGACAGGAGTGGGGTTAGTTTAATCATAAATATAAAAGAGGACCTATTAACAATTAAGCAGTGGTTTAAGGGGGTTCGTTTAGTCTGGACAGATTGGGTGCCCAGGATTAACTGGAATAGAGCTATCAAACCTGGAAAAGTGGATAAGACTAGGAGAAACATAAACCGGAAGGTTGGTAAATGGATGAGAAGCTTAGGGGGGGTCAACCATTAGGCACGTTCGAATCGTCCACACAAGAACTGAGCTCTATAGGGAGGACGGCGTTCACCTATCTGAGCTGGGGAACGACATGTACCTGGCAGCTCTGGCCGATCATTTGGAGAATTTAATGGAGGTCTAGGAGGTGGGGGTCGGGGTGGTTCAGTTTTGACTGGCCCTTAGTGGCAGGGGTGCTTATGCTCTTTCCTATTTTCCTCATTAGAACTAGCTTTCCATTTTTAAAGGAAAACATTTTTAACCACAGGTTTAAAAAAGTTATATAAATTTATAACCTACGGTTGCAACAATTAACTGATGATGATGATTGATGATTTGGACTTCCAATATAGTGTTTTTAAATAGTCACTTTGCCTCTTGCAGACAGTTAATCCTCGCCACTGCTGCTTTTAGTTTTCTTCTAACTAGTTTCCTCATTTTATCATAGTCTCCCTTTTTAAAGGTAAAGGTTACTGTGGTGGTTTTATTTACCTTTATAAGTAACTGTTTCAGGGATTTTGGAATCATTTCCACTTGTCTGTTCCGCACTGATTTCCACCTGTGCTCCATCAGCTTCTTTCCTATCCTCGGTATTAGGATACTCTAATTTACCTGAATTACAGCATCCTTTGGAGATGCCTCAATCTGAACCATGCACTCCTCAGCACCTGTCAGCTCTCCCCTGGATTCTAGTTTAATAACTGCTCTAACTCCTTTTTCATTTTTAGCACCAGCAGTTGGGCTCCATTCTGGTTAAGGTGGAGCCCAATTCGTCAGTATACGCTCCCCCTTTCCCAAAAGTTCCCCATTTCCGGGTGCACACATACGGCATCTCCCCAACAGGAAAATAATCACATGTTACACTCGGTGCAAAAGTGTCAATCAAAGGTACATTTGCTTCCCCCCACGGGGAGCACAGATCATGTTGGCTCTTGGCTTATGCAGTGGACAGCTGTTGTCTGAAATGGGGTTGTGGTGCATGGGTTTGCTAGCACAACAAAATGTTTCAGACAATGCCTACTGCACAAGGAAGCCAGCATAAGCTACAGTCCATTTGCCTTCCCCACAGTCTGAAGTCCTACATCATTGGTACACACATGTACCACAACATGAATGAGTCCCAGTGTTAAAAAAGTTTCATAATATTTTGTTTGAATTCACTCTCCCCAAACCCCTTGCTTTCCCCAACCCCTCGTACCTAAGGTTGCCACCTCTCTCCATGAGAGGGCAGCCCTTTCCAACTAGGCTCCATCCTTGAGGAGCATTGTGATGTGAGGAAACTCTGTAAGGGGTGGAGTTATGTGAGAAACAGATTGTGATAGCCACTTTGCCCTGCCCTTCCAACGCAGCAAAGGGACTGTCACACCTCTTTCTAGTTATAAATCCACACCTCATTACTACACACACACACCTCAGAAAGATGCCCCGGGAGCGGGGGGAGGAGCAAGGGGGCTCTCATGCCCCCTTTCTGAGCTAACCCTGTCCTCATGTTGTGACATTAGAGTGTTCTGTAAGGGTGGGAACACATTGGAAAAGGGTCAGAAAGTCCCTATGCTCCCCCCTCCCTTTGTGCTGTCCTCACTCTCTGATGTCCCCAAAAGCCCCAGTTCTCCAGTTAGCAGTAGTGAGCAACCAGATTTTGCATTTGAAAATGAAAATGTTAATGATGATTTCTCGAGGTGGTTTTATATATGCAATGACCATCAGTATGGGAAACGAAATAGAGATAATACATGAATATGTATTTACTGCATACTGCCGTATTCATTTGATCTTTACGTATAACAAATCTGTGACTGCAGGGTTGCTGCTGCTTTTCATGTAGTAGCCATTTGGAACTTCATGACAATGGAAGAATTTCGATTCTTAAATTCTCCTGCTTCAGGAAAAGCTAACTCCCCCTTGAGCTGAAAGAGAACTGCGGTAGCTCTGACATATCCGTACCTGTGAAGCATAGCTAGCCATGTCTTAGTCCACACCATAAGTAGCACATAAATGCTCATACACCATCCAAGATGTTACTGTCAGGTGGGACGGGATGGAAGGAGCGAGAGTAGGACAGACACGTGGAACGGAACCTCCCAGGGATATGGCCATCTCTCCTGGAATACTCTAGGCTCCCCAGTAATCCCCTCAGGTTGGTAGGTGGGCTTTCCTCCTGGTTCAGAAGGCAACCCTTATCATCATAGGGGAGGAGAGACTGCGCCAATCACAGGGAGGAAGGGACGGAGGGGAAACAATCCAACACAAGGTGTTCGACCCAGACCACGGGGTGAGATACACAGTGTGGGGTGACTTAGTGACGGGGACGAAGGGGAAACAGGACCAGGGGCGAGGGATTAGGGACGGGAGGGATAAGGAGAGGACTGGGGGTGGGACAAGGAGGGGCCAGCAACCTGAGGAGCGAAGGGGAGGAAGAGGGGCAAGGGATCACCAGGACTTCACTATGCGAGGGGGGAGGGTCTCCAGGAATAGGATGCACACGTTCTACAATCACCAGAAAGGAGGAATTAGGGAGGGGAACCACAGGCTTACACTCACTCACACCACCAAGGAACTCAAGACAGGCACTTAGCTTTGCAGGCAGGAACAGGGAGGCCAGCTTCTCTCAACGATTACCGGCGGGGAACTGGTGCCCCGCCAGCGTCTTTATGTGTTGCTAAATCTGCCCCAGTGGAGGCACCTGCGGGAACGTCAAGGTCCCGCCCCCGTTGTGCCTGCCTCGCCGCCAGGCGCACGCTGCGTCAGGGTGGGGTGGAAGGCGTCATGTGAAGGCGTGGCCACGGGAGGGATGAGCTCCGCGTTGCTGGTCACGGGGTGCCCCGACGCCCCAGGGGCTGGCCCCCCCTGCCGATGGGGAGGTGCCCCCCGCGGGGGAAGTCAGGGAGCCCCCTCCACCCCCCACTGTTTGTTGGGGAAGGTGGCGGTTACTTTCCTTGAGCACTAATAGAGGAATTTGGCTAAGAAAAAAAATAATCAAGGTTCTTAGATAGAATGCAAAAGATTTTTTTAATTATGTGGGAATTATTTCTCCAAATAACCATTGCAGTGAAAATTGACTGCTTCCACCTGCAGCTGGCCAACGAGTTAAGTCAATGGAGCTGCAGCAGTAAATATTAACAGGCAGTGTTGGATTCCCATCATTACAGTTTCAAACACCTCTCTCCCACAACAGCCTTTTCCACACAGACACGCAAACACTGATAAAGTGGGTGTTACATTTTATTATACATGTTGCAGGGCTGCAGGTGTGCTCTATGGGTGCCCTGCAACATGGATAATAAAATGTAACACCCGTTTTATCAGTGCTTGCGCGTCTGTGTGAAAAGGACCACCCTCTATAAAGATCCCAAGAATAAACAACCAGTCTGCTTGTGCCAATCATAATTTGTGGTGTGCTTCATCTGGTACACCAGTGCCCCATTATCAACTTGTGTGTGCCAAACCAAACAATCTGAAATGACAACTTGTTGAAGATGCAGCATATGGGTGGATAGTAACGCTGCTGTTGCTCATTTTCTGATTGCTTCTTTTAACCTCTTCAGTAATAGGGTTGGTAAGGGATGGATTAACCAGATAATCCATCTCATCCATATGCTTTACAGTCTTCACTACTGCAGTAACATCCCATATCCATGTATCAATGTGGTGAAAAGACAAAGACTTCCCACTCTCCCTCTCCTGTCACATCAGTAACTGCATCAGGAATAAGGCAGGCGCCTGTCAGAGAGGATCAGCCTGTCAGGAAAAATGGTTTAAATTCTCTCTTATTTTCCTTCCATCTAAATCAGGGAGGGAACTCTGAGCCTATGGGCCAAATCTAGCCCAAAGATGTTTTTTATTTGGCCCCTTTCTAATTCCTGGATTTGGTCCTTCCCTCCAGTAGTGAAAGAACAAGCTTGGGGGAGTGGGAGAGGCAGAGATGAGAGCATGAACTCAAGGATACTAAATCCATGATCTAGACATTCCCCTTTCTTACCCCATCTGAGCACACCCCTTAAACATCTGCATCCCTCAATTTCTATCCAACCAGATTTTCAAAGTGGCCCATGGGAGGGAAAGGGTTCTAAAATGTGCTAATGTTTTGTGCCTCCTTTACTGGCTGAGAGTGAGAAACCAGTAACAACATCAGTTTATCGGGTGATTGTGATTGGATGCAGAGGTAGCTAATGCAGAGGTAGGGAGAACACTTGGGTTTATGTTGGCACAAATGTAACACGCCAACATGCACATGAAAAGGGAAAGCACATTAGGAGCATCAGAAGATCTGTGTGTGAGAGCAGGAATAAATGAATTCCTGAAAAACAGCAGTAATACCCTTGGACCGTCAGGAAATTAACATCAGATTCCTCTGATCACCCTAAGCAAGCAACCTTGTGATAGACAAGACAAGGCCTTGTGATAGATTTGCCTTTACCAGGATACGGATTGCTTCCATTTGGAATAGGGGCAGTGGATAGTGCAGTTTGATATGGTTGGAAAGAGCAGGAGACAGCAACACAAAATGCCAGAAGCTAGGCAAGACCACAAGTGGGCTATTAAAGTTGATTGGAACAGCCACAGAGCGCCCGTTCAGCTGGAGTGCGTGGGGAGGGATTCTAAAGGGCGGTTCCCTGGGTGGATACCACAGCAGCCCCCATGCACTCGCCCTGCCATGGACCATGGGGAATGGTTACCATACCTCCCCTTTAAAAGAGGACGCTTAGGTAAAATACAGGATGCAGTGCTGCACCAGTTTCAGTGCAGCCCTTTATTTTATTTATTTATTTATTTATTTATTTGTATCCCATCCTGAAGGCTCAGGGCGGCTTACAATCTAAAAACATTAAATACAATTCCCCCCTACATTGGAACCAATGTAGCCCTGCACCATGTATTTTTCATAAGCATCCTCTCTTAAAGGGGAGGCATGGTAACTCTACCATGGGGGAGGTGAGAAGCAGGTAGTGCTGCCTTTGAATTGGACATGTCCTGGCTGAGCACTGTGGAACTTCAGCTCCCCAGCACTCCTGGCCAGTTCCTGTGCCTTACAAAGGCTGTTTCCCTGCCCACAGTGTCTCTGAGCGGCGGACCACTCAACTGACATGGCTGTCTGCCGCCATTCATATGGGCTGGGGATGTGTGTGTCAGTTCCCGCACACTTTTGTGGCTGCCCCCCTTCTCTCCCCCCCCCCGGCGCACTCTGGCTTTTTCACCACTGCTCCATGGACCATGAGTGGTCAATACTTGGTGCTGCGTGGGTCATGTAAGCACGCACCCACCCACACCACCTTCACATGGGCGTTCGGGTGAGCAATTGAAGGGTGGACATGGGTGGTTCCAGTTTGTATAAAAACAGCCAAAAATTATGCTGCCTTCCCAACACTGGAGCACCGTGCCCCTTCCACCCACCCTGCAAACCTCATATTGGGATTTAGAATGCTGGTGATGGGGCTTCTCCTGTTCCCTTTACCCACACTGACTTACAGTACAGGCAGGAATTACTCTCTTGATTCCCACTTTGATGGGAAGCAGAAGCCCTCAGGGACCTGGCCTGGTCTGAGATGCCAGAGGTTGACCACTGCCCTCAGCGGGCAGGATGTTCCCCCTTTTTCAGTGGGTTGGCTAGCCCTTGGCATACTGAAATATATATTATTTTTAGCTGGGTATATGCCTATACAATAGTATCAATAGTGGACTGTGACCTAAAACCACCACACACCCATTAGAGGCCTCATAAGGTTCAAGGAAAGGGAAATTTCACAAACTTCATGGATCAGGTTGTGCATGTGTGCAGTTCTGCAGACTGTAAAAAGTGTAAGTTGATTCAGTGTTTTGGGCCAAAAGATCTAGCTGTTCTTTTAATAACATTAGTTGAAATTCTGTATTTAGTTTGTTCCAACATTTGTCACCCTGGGAACGTAAAAACAGAAAGATCTTCACCGAAGGCTAGTAATTATATGCTTTACCTGAGAAGCATGTGTGGTTAGGCAAGCAGAAGTTAAGTCATAATGTGGATAAGAAGGAAGGGTAGTTTTTAATTACCTACCTATACGTGATTGGTTGTTGTATTGGTTTACACAGCTTTTTTCACCATCTCTGCTATTGGTACTGCCATCTTGCACACAAATAAGGAAGTGCTCCTGAGGAAACCTT
This sequence comes from Sphenodon punctatus, assembly GCA_003113815.1. Taxonomy (NCBI): domain Eukaryota; kingdom Metazoa; phylum Chordata; class Lepidosauria; order Sphenodontia; family Sphenodontidae; genus Sphenodon; species Sphenodon punctatus. The sequence continues at coordinate 6,806,457 of QEPC01008436.1, read as the reverse complement.
AATGTTAGCATTTCCGACCTTTCAAGTACTTGACTTTTCACTTTTTTTAAAAAAAAAAAACTTTTTAAACTACAGTTCTTTGTTTATAGTTTTCCATTTTTTGTAAAGGAAGCTCAAAAACCAGAATTTCTATCATACTAGACCTTGTTGACCCCCACATGTGTCATTAATTGAGTTGGAATAATGATATCCACAGCCCAGCCCTCTACCATTTGAGGCAGTGGAGTAACTGGGTAGTGATGGTAGAGGTAGTACGGTCACAAGAGAGGGACAAGACACCTGCTTTGCCAGTGCATTCCACAGCTATTTCCTTACAACAGAGGAACATTGGGCCTCAGGAATCCTGGGAACTATTCCATGTTGTGGGGGGATGTTTAGAGCTGCAGTGGGTAGCATGTTTGCTGCCTGAAGGTAATATCCGCATTTTTGGGCAACCCTAATGGGCAGCCGATGGGGTACCTACCCACCCATCGGGTGCCCAGTGCCCCAAAATGTGGGTATTACTGGGGCATCCTGAGATGTCCTGGGACACAGATACCAGCACCTGCAGCTCCCCAAGCTGACTCAACTCACCGCCAGGCTGCTACTCCTCCAGTCCTGGTCACTGCTCCCTGCTCCTCCCCAGCCCACTGCTGCTCAGCTGAGCTAGGGACTTCCCCTCTTGGCTTTTTCTGAACAGGGGGAGTGAGGAGGCCTCTTCCACCTCTTAATGGGTCCCCTGTTCCCACGGGAACCCAAAGTAGGAGTGTGTTTGTACTCATGTGCACCCCTAATATGGGTCCTCCTGGGAACAGGGGATCCATTAAGGGGGTGCACGCAGGTAGGAAGAGTCCTCCTCAACCCCCCCCCCTCAGAAAAAGCTGAGCGGGGAAGTTCCCAGCTCAGCTGAGCAGTGCGTAGGCCAGGGGCAACAAGGGAACAGCAAGCAATGACCAGACTGGAGGAACAGCAGCCTGGCAGTGAGGTGAGTCAGCCTGGGAAGTCGGGTAGCCCATCGAGTCACGTTCAGGTCAGACTGAGGGCTGCATTGGTTCCGGTGGAGTCCTGCAACATCATAAGCATCCTCTTTTAAAGGGGAGGTATGGTATGGCTGCCTAAATCAGGTTCCTGAGCTTACACTTGTGGGCGTGGTCCCTGTGCTGCCCCACCAGCACCTGTGAACAGTAGGTATGGTCGCCATTCCCACACCACATCATGGCTGGGGATGGGATAGTGCGTAGGCCAGGGGATGGTGGGCGAGGCAGGGCCAGATGCTTGCGCATGTGGCCAGCACTTCGGCCCACTCTAGGGTATGCTGGGACATCTGACAGCAGCCTGCCCACCTGGTTTCTCTGCAGGAGAGGGGGCAGAACATGTGGCCTGCTGTCCTCACCAGCCCCGAAATGGGGTGGCTGCAATTCCTGCCCTGAGGTGCATGGGGATCAGTCCCGCCTGGCTTATGTGGCTGTACCCACTCTCCCCCACCCCTGAGTATCACACCATTTTGAAAATTCCCCATAGCTCTGTCAGAGTAGTACTAGGGGCTTGGCAACTGTGTATGTTCCCTAGAACACACACCTAACTCTGGGTACCTGCTACACTACGTACTCACTTTGAGTTAGAGACTGCAGCTGCCTCCATTGGAAGCTACTTTGTCCCCTTTTTCTTTCTTTGTTTTTAAAATGTTGATATCATTTATTTAATGAGGGTGGACTGAAAAACAAATTAAAGTCATAATTAATTACACTGAATTTAGGAGATTATGGATGCAAAGGAATGAGATAATTGCACGGTCAGATGGCACAGAGGGTTTGCCACCTGTCATTTGTTTTTACCGGGGAACCCTATAACACTCAACACGTGCAAGGAAAAGGATGCAATGGAAAAATGAACAAAGCAGAGACTCTGTGCACTGCAAGTGAGAAACAATACCTGTTTATGACCCTTCGCATTGTGATCAATCAAAGGCCCTCTCCAGTTGTAAATAATTGCATTGTTAAGGATTTAGCTAATTATATTTAGTGACCTTCCTCTCTGTAGGATGTGTCCACAAATTTCCGGCTTCAGTGTTAAGAACTTGACTCCAATCGCATCTGCTTTTCACTGCAACAAAATAAATAAGAGCCAGATCCTGCAAACACTTGCTGATGTTTAAAAAATTAGAAAACTATACATATTGGACCTGAAATAACTAGTTTACATTTTAGAAGTTTTATGTGAATCTTTTCGATGTGATGTTTATTTGGATAGGAGTGATCTATTTTGATTTAATTTAAAGTGGTAACACACTGGGTGTTAACAAATGTGACGGTGACCTGCTGATGCCCATGAGCCACCAGCACGTATATTGTTGCACTGACAGGTTGGCCCGGGATTGTTTGCGGGCATGTCAGTGGCAAGCCTGGGCTGTGATCCCAGAGACTTCTACAGTCTACAGTCTGCCGGATCAGGCCAAGCTGGCCACATCAGGCTGTCATGTGTGGTTTAGCCTGCCATGACATGGTCCGGACTGGGTCTGCCCTGGCTGACTGCCATGGCAGCTGTCATTGGCCACCATGGCTGCCCATCATGGCAGGAGGTGGGGCACTGGGCACAGCACGGGGGTGGATGCACAGTCATACAGCTCCCTGCCCTCCCCAGTGGCCTGGCTACTGACACATTCATTCACCAGCCCAACTCGGTCTGGACCATATTGGTGGCAGGTTCCCGACCCTGGTCAAGTCATGATTGTTGTGCTCAGCTGTCATGTTTGTAAACACCCCTTGAGTACAATGATCTGTGGTGGTTTTGATCCAAAATAAGTGTCCACAAACAGAATCACCTTGAAATAACAAGAGGTTGAAATTAACAATAAAACCAGCTTTTGTTATTTTACTGCAAGTTTGTGTGTCGATCAGCCCCATCATCCCATACTCTTGTTTTCAGGGGGAAAAGAAGACCCTGTGAAATATACTGCTAGTAAATCTTTTGCCAAAGTTATTTTTTACTCAAGAGGACCGATGAAGTGTTTCTGTTTGAAAGCCATCACACTGGAGAGCTCTTTCGGTTAGGGTAAATAAAGAAAACTGGCAGAGAAAAAGAAAAGAAAAAAGAGTTCCAGTCTTCTGCTGGTAATTTAGGAACTTCAGGGTAATTTCAGACGTCACGGAATCAGTCAACTACTCTGAATCATAGTGGATTCAAGGGTGGTGGTGTCACGGGGAGGGGGTAATTTGGGGTCCGGGACCAAGGGGAGGATGACTCTGGCCAACAATCGTTCTCCTGCGCTCCCTGGGGGGAAAAGTCCTCCCCAGGTCTCCCTGGGAATGCTCACAGGTGACCTTTTGCCCGTCAGGTTAGTAGTTGGCCCTTGAAATCCACAGGGGATTAGGCCTACCTCATCATCAGGCGCCGGATCACCTGTGCTGTGCACTCCTCCTATCCTACCACCCACCTGGCAGACACGCCCCAAACACTCCACAGGAACTAAGGAGAGGGTGCACACCGTGGGGGAAGCACAGGGGCAAGGTTCCAGGGCAGAGGGATAAGGGGAATCCAACCCTACCGGGAGGGGAGGGGGGACAGGGAGCCCCAGGAAGGGGAAGGCAGACTCACTCCCTTTCTGCCCCAGTAATCCACACTCCACACACGCCACACAACTAAAGGAAAGGAAGGAGGGGGGAGGAAGCCTCTCACCCTCCACACTCACCGTCCGAAGCACTTCACACAAGCGTCCAGGGGAAAGGGGAAAGGGTTATAAGCAGGGTCACACAAGCCTGAGCTCTAGCGTCCTCCTTCTCTGCTACCGAGGGGCCAGTCTAACAGATCACCGGCGCTGTGTTCCAGGCAGCGCCGGTGTTTAAAGTGCAGGCCACGCCCCCCTGGCGTGCCTGGAGCCGCGCCGAGCGACGGCGTGCTGGAGGCCCCGCCCCTGCACTCTGCGGGACCTCCGTGAGCGGGGAAGCGGGTTGTGGAACAGCTGTTGCTTCCGGGGCTGTCTGGGAGCATGGTTCCTGCTGTGGAGGCTCTGGGTCTCCTGGGAGGTGAGTCTGGTGCGGGGCTGTGCGGCGGGGCCGGCGGCGGCGCGGCCCCGCCTGGGGGCAGATCCTGACAGGTGGTTGTGATTGCATGAACGTCTGTTTGAGCTCCGCCAGATTTTCACCACGGAGAATTCCTGGCGGGGTTCAAAGCTAACCACAGTTCTGGAGTTGAGGCTGGCCTCACCTCCAGAACCGTGGTTAGCTGGACCATGACCAGGAATGGGACGAAAGTAACGTTTGTTACCTTGCCCCGTTCCTGAATGTGGTCCAGACCGTGGTACGGGATCAGGCAGCCGGTGGAGCGCGGGGAGGCGGGACTGAGCGGTCGCACCTCGTACCCTTCCCAATTCCACTCCGTGATGAGGCCGGCACATATAAAGTACAACCAGTCTGATCATGGATTGAGATCCGAGATGGATCCCCGGTCCAGGGTTCAGCATGGCGGGCCGAAAAGCCCATCATGTCTGAAATTACCCTCAGTCTGAGCTAAAGATCTGGCCTAATGGTGAGGGGCTATTTCACTGGAACAGAAGATTCTGTTAAATAAAATGTATTTTTAGCTTGTCAGTTATGATTACATTGTGAAACAGCTGATCTACATGATAGTGTCAAAAAGAGTGTTTGTTATATGGCCAAGACTTGAGACCAGCTAATGTTATCTGTATAAAGGATATAGGGTATTTTCAGACGTTACGAGATTACGCTCAACCATGGTCAATTCCCATATGGGGCGCATGATCTCGGCACGTCTGGTCAGTGTTACGCCAGATGTTCACCCCCGTGAATCATGGGGTGGAATCAGATTTATCATGCTTCCGGCCCTCCTCGCTGGGGGAGGGCCGGAAGCATAGTAAATCTGATTCCACCCCATGATTCACGGGGGTGACCACCCGGTGTAACACTGACCAGACGTGATGCTGACACACACAACCACGGGGAAATCCCCATGGTTGAGCGTGTCAATGTCACGTCTGACCGCTTACCATGGCCCAGAATCAGCGGCTGTGCTCACCGCCGATTCCAGGCCATGGTCAATTTCCCAGGGCGGGCGCAGCGGCCAGATTGGCCACAGCGCCTGCCCGTCTCGGGGAAGGCAGGCTGCTGGGGGAGCGTTGGGGGGCGGAGTCGTGCGGCTGCGCATTGCGCTGCGCGGCTGCGCGTTGCACCACGCTGCCCCGCCCCCTCCCCAGATTTCCCGCCGGGATCTGCCACCACGTCTGTTAGCCTGTGACGCGGTGGCCCCAGCAGGGAATCACAGGGGTGTTTCCGTGCCGGGGCCAATCGGCCCTGTTACGTCTGAAAATACCCATAGTGTTTGATGAATGATATTTGCCAGTCCCCAGCACTGAAGAATCAGCAATCAGACCACCAAAAATCCTGACACTGCTAAAAAACCAAACAAACAAAAAAATCTATGAGGTAATTTATTTATTTATTTATTTTATTTTATTTAAAATGGGAGGTGGTTCTTTCTTACGTAGTTTTGACCCCCACATGTTTCTCTGCAACCCTAAGTGCTGGAAAGAGCCATATGGCAGCTGAAATTCTCAAGAGGTAGGGTTTTATGAAATAACTAAAATCCTGAGTTGAAATCCTGTAAGTTGATTCTTTGCCACATAGAGACAGCATAGGGTGAGCACATCAGAAATTGCATTCTTAATCAGGTAATAGAGGGTGCCTGTTCTTCCTATGAAGTTCTCTATGGCCGATCACACAGTAAGACCGAATGTCCTTTTCCTCCATGAGCGGTGCTCTCAAACATCCCATTTCATGGTATCAAGTCCAACTGGTTCAAAATAAAACTCATGAAATAGTTCATGAAAAAGTTGTGATTTCAAAAATGTTCATCTTTCTGCAGAAATACTGAAACAGGAAATTGTCAGAATATCAACTATAAAATTGTTAATATTTGGAGTCTAGAGTGTGGTTGCCCTGCGAGAACAACAGGTGTAAAACCTGAGACGTTATCTCTACTACTTCTAGTATCAACACCCCTCACAGCAAAGAACTCAAACTACCAGGCACACTCACATGCTAATTACAGAACATGGCATACTTCAGTCAGTGCACTAAATGCTCTAAGACAACTACGTTGGTGAATCCAAACAGTCCCTAAGATAGCGAATGAACTCATACAGTCAAATAATTATGGGGAAAGACACTTAATCATTTGTCAGTAAGCATTTCTCCCAGAGTGACCTCTCCATTTCTGATCTCTCAGTCCTTGACTTGAAAAAGCTGTACAACACCTTTAATTGATAGCCCTGGGAACTACAATCCATAACTTCATTTGGTATGAAAAAAATATGGTATAAATAGAGATTCTGGCTTTATGTCTCAGCTTGAATTTTATTACTGTTATTGTTTTATATATTGTAAGCTGCCCTGAGCATTGTGGGAAGGGTGGCAGATAAATTTGAATGAATAAATAAATAGTTTTCCCTTCTGCCTGATGTTTTCCCTATACAGTATTTAAATTCTTTAAATTGCTAATGACATTTTTAATTCAAACATGTCTTTCAGATCTGCTGCTAACATTCTGTGCAACTGAAGTGACTGATAACTATCAAGTGCTAATTCGAATTAGCTGGCATTTTGCTCAGTTTCAGTTATCACTTCTTTTCTTCTTTTTTTTTTTTGCCTGAAGAAGAGCTCTGAGTGGCCTAAATGTTTGCATACGTTCCCCAGGAGACGTTGGTCCAATCAAAGGTATTGTATCACCGGAACTATATTGTCTCTTCTTGCTCTAAGATTTAGGAGTGTCGGTGCTTGGAACCATGAGAAACACTGGAGGGAACTTGGATCATGAGTAGGATTGCCACGCCTCTGGTGACTCCGAGTTTGACCCAGAGTCTCAGATTCTGGGGAAGCCTTTACCTGCTCATTAAAAAAGAAAACACTCTTCTCAGGGAAGTAGAATTTGACAAGGATGACACTTTGCTTTGCATCACTGTATATTACGGACATCCCCCAAATGATTAAGTGTATGTTCATATCAAAAACGTTCCTCAGAAGCACTTCCTGAGAAATGCCTGGAGAAACTTTGGAACAACCACAGAGTCTTCACATAGGGCATTTTCACACAAGACACTCTCCACCCACCACCCACCCACTATGCATGTTGCAGGGCTGCGGTGTTGCCCTATGGGTGCCCTGTGACATGTATAGTGGGTGGGTGCAGAGTGTCTTGTGTGAAAATGCCCTATGTGAAGACTCTGTGGTTGTTCCAAAGTTTCTCCAGGCATTTCTCAGGAAGTGCTTCTGAGGAACGTTTTTGATATGAACATACACTTAATCATTTGGGGGATGTCCGTAATATACAGTGATGCAAAGCAAAGTGTCATCCTTGTCAAATTCTACTTCCCTGAGAAGAGTGTTTTCTTTTTTAATGAGCAGGTAAAGGCTTCCCCAGAATCTGAGACTCTGGGTCAAACTCGGAGTCACCAGAGGCGTGGCAATCCTACTCATGATCCAAGTTCCCTCCAGTGTTTCTCTGGGTTGCAAGCACCGACACTCCTAAATCTTAGAGCCTTGCAGATAGCTCCCAAGTAGAGTGTTAGCAAATGACATTATAACCACCTATGTATGGGTATTCTCCTGGTCGCTTGTTAAAAGTGGCCAGGTTCCCTGAACGTGTTTATCGTTGGATGCATATGCATGGTAGACTAGCATGGCAAGGGGATGCAAGCAATGTCGTGCAGGGCAGGCTAATCAGGGCCAAAGTGTGCCTATGTGTTGACATGCAATCAATTAGGATGCCTGCGTGTGGACAGACCCCAGAATCTGTAACAGGGAAAAGCAGTAGGCATTGGGGGCAGCGAGCGAGCGAGCGAGTGAGTGAGCAGAGAACTGTGGTCAGTTTGGATTAGAGCAGGGATCTGTGCCTGTGCTTGATGGTGCTTTAGTTTGGCAGAGCAGAGCAGGGACATTACCCAAGGAGAACAGTAACACACCTCGCTCACTGCTTGGGTGCAATGGGTTTCCAGTCATTCCTGTTGGCCAACTCATGTTACTTTAACCCCAGAGGGTTTCAGTTTGATTATATCTGGGAATCTGCCTGCTGCACCTGCCTATTACAGCTTCTGCCCATCTCTGCTGGACCTGTCACCATAAGGCTGTTTCTTAGGTTCAGCACTCATGGCATGTGGGTGAGTGCAACACGTACACCGCAGACGCACACTGTGGTTACCATGCCCTTTGTTAACACCCATAGTTCTCTGTTGCTGGCCTCAAGGGAGAATTCAGTGTGAACACACTTACCGTAGACAAACATCCAGCACTATACCACTGATTCCAAGAGGGGTACGTGTGTGAATAAGCATGGATGGGTGCCCTGTGGTAGATCAGGGAGTTACCTGGGATGATATCATTACCCTCAAGGTTGTCCTTGGAAAGCGAGGCTCAAGTTTAGACAGTGTGCAAATGGATGTTTCTAAGACCTCTTTTCCTCGAAGGTTTTCTCATGCAAGACTTTTTATTTGCAATTGTGCTGAATAAAGGGGAAAAACTGTCAAAGCGCATCAGCTATTTCCCTTCCAATATCTTTTTACCCCTAGAGTAACACTGTCTGACAAACTAAGGTTTGAGCTAACTGCTTGCATCCTCTCTACCAGTCAGAGAACTTCTGGGCAACAGAAAATAGTCAAATGCCAGCTGGTGTAGTATTAATGTGCATCATACTAGCTGTTTTAGTGTAAGCAATGTTACAGTGTAACCTAATGGCATCCTCTCAACGGAATAAATTGTGTCACTCTCTGCCTGAGTGCTCATCAAATGGTGCCCCTGGGCTATGAGGGATATAAGTAGTTTAGATTGACAGATGGTCCAGATAGCTGTTGTCAGATGCATCACCCTCCCACTACCAGCACCCTTCATGTCTTCCCCTAGCTTTCATCTACATGATGAAATGGCTTAGACTGCAAAGTGGTTCTTTGGATCAGATCATGAGAGGTGCTGCTAAGCACTTGTTTCAAGAGACAGAAAAAAAGCCAACAGGAGTTGTAGGTGCTCAGGATCTCTCAGGTTTTGCTTCCTATTTATATGCTGCACCACGGCTGTAGTTGTACAAACAGTATTTTGCCATTTGCAATACTAAATGGAAATAAGGACACAACTAGACTGTCTGAAGCATTGCGCATGTGGCAATCTGAACATATCTAGTCTGAGAAAGAGAAAAGAGAGACAAGTTGTATTCGTATTATTTTGACAAACTAGCCATAGCAGTTCCCTCTTTTACCCTCTTTCTTTCTCCATAATATTTCTTGTATGAGTCTTCCATAAATTCATGGAAACTATCCCCATCTACTGGTAGTCTTCAGGATAACCTGTAGGATTGCTGTAATGGCTGCCATTAAACACTTTCTTTACCAACTTTGCTTGTTACCACAATAAGCAGAGCGCACCTGAAACTTGCCAATACTAAACGAGCGTATCACAATAACATCAAAGGTGCAGCTATAATAGGGACATGCCCTGCAGCTGCACCAGGGCCGGCAAGCCCTGGGATCCATGCTCCCTGGCACAGCTATCTTCCCTGCCACTGGAAAGGGGAATTAGGACACCCATTCTGTCTTCTGGAGTAACATTTGTCAGACCAAACATTGATTAGATAAAAGTGGAGAGCTTAGCAACAGTTGTTGTTGTTTTAAACCCTCCTTAGATCACTGTCCTTAGGCAGTTTGTTAGAGAAACGTTAGAGGCCGGCAGAGTGCTGTATATGAAGAATATTTTCAAGTGGTGTAAATTGGCCAGTAGAGTGCTGTATATGAAGAATATTTTCAAGTGGTGTAACTTTAATTAGTTTCATTGATTTTAGCCAAGCAAGTCTGATCCGCAGTTCTGTCTCTCTTTACATTATATGCGTTGACAGTCTTTGGAGACTCGGAATAGAAATACATTTACAGATGGATGAAAAATGTGGAATTCAAAATTAACTGCCAAAATTAGCACTTTTTAACCATTATTTTTGTTAATGATAAATTCTGTACATTGTTTTTGTTTAATTTTTGTGCTTCTGCAGTGCAGGGGTGGTGGAGGACTGACACCGCATTCACACCTGCGGCGGCGTGCAGATTTTGGCTCCCGCAGGCCAAAAACTACGCAGAGTTCAGCTCTGTACTCTTCCGGGTGATCTCTAGCAAAGCTATGCAGGGGGGGAGGGGGGGTTTCACACTGGCCAAACTCTACACAGATTTTGGCTCTCGCAGTTTCTCCCGGAGCTAAAATCTGTGGGGGGTCAGCTGCCACCACAGGTGTCTTACCTACTTGAATGATCCTTTTATGAAAACCTGAAAAATACATGGATAATGCCCATTCTGATCCATAAATTCTTTTACATCACCCCCAAATTTGAACTACTCCTGAATAACAGGAATCCAGAATTCCTCTGGAGGGTATAACTATCTTTGGTAGACCTGCAGTCAAAACTAAGGCTAGATTTGTATGTAATAGAAAGTCAGGATGCTATGTAGTATAGATGATGGGGTTTGAACATTGATTTTGTAGACACCAAGCTGGTCCCATGCTAGTAATTTGGATAGTTTGTAAATGTGTTTTTATTTTTTCTGTGACTTGATTTTAGTCCTATGTTGTTTTTATTGATTAATGTAAATTGTATGCTTTCTTTGTTTTGCATGATACTTAACAGTGTATGTATTTTAATAAAACTGGAAACTGGAACAGCTTGATTTTGGAAACCAAAAATGTACTGAAAACCTCTATACTTCCCTGCTGAAAATTTCTTTTTAATAAAAACACAAAAACAAAAATATTTTTGTCTTTATTCACATTCTCTAATACATTAGCATCAAAACAAAAATCTTTATCATTTTCCCCCTTAAAAACAACATTTCAAACATCTACTCCTTCTTGCATGTACTTATTCAGCTTACCCATTGCAATGCGCTTGGCAGAGAGGTGAAAGGGGTATTATTAGGAGGGGGTGTGGCATCTGAAATTGAGCCTGGGCAAAGGAAGTCAAACATTGGAGCTATTATGCCACATTCCTAGACATCCACCTAGCCCGATTCTTTTTCATTTACTGTGGTCGAGAGTATTCAGCTGACATTGCAACTTTCTAGAATGCTTTCATGCTGCTCTTAATTTTTACAAGCCTGTTTTAAAGCCATTTCCCTTGTGACGTCTCTAGGTGGACTCATCTTGTAGCATCAGGCTGATTGAAAAATGAAATGATGAGGTGATGTGGGAGGTCATTTTTTATTTTTCCCCCTGGCAAGTCTCTGTGAGGGCAGCATAACTGTGTTTGTGATGCATTATCTCCATAGTGATTCTTATGCAACAGTCACCCTGAGAGACTTCAATGACAGTCGTACTGAAGCAGACCCTATTGGTCAGCAAACCTAGAAAAGAAATAAACTATTTGATATGAAGCTTGTAGCACCACAGTACTTGTTATACTATTTCCTGAATAGATTGAAGTATCATATACTTATGGAGCATACTTATATATATATACTTATACTTATGGAGCATACTTATATACTTATATACATACAGGGTATACCTGGCAGCCAGCAACGGGGATCAGACATCCACCTAAAATGCATGTGTATTGTACTACCATTGCTTTATGAGAGATGTCAATAAGGCTGCTGCCTTCCCAGATGCTTTGAACTAGAAAGGGACAGGGCCACACTGAAAGGGAGGGGAGGGAGGTGAAATAAAGGGACTCTCCTTCCCTTTTCCAATGTAGCCACCAAGGGTTCAGCTATAATAGGGACAGGTGGTGCAGCTGCTCTTGGGCCCATGAGCCTGGGGGAGGAGGGGAGGGGGGACATGCTCCCTAACACAGCTGTATTCTCTCTCATTGCAATGGGGTTTGTGGGGGACATTCCATCTTCTGAACTAGGGCCCATTCCAACCTAGCTATGCCCTTGGTGGCCACACCTCCTTTGGAGCATTGTTATACCACAGCTGTCTCTACAGAGGTCAGGGCCACTTCTTAAAGGGGATAGGAGAGCCTCGTCACCTCAATCCCCTTTCTGTCATGACCTCGCCCTCTGTTTACCCTGAAAAAAACGGTAGTAGGCAAATAGCATGATTTGGGGGGCTTCCCCTGGATGGTGGATTCTCTGCTGTTTCCATACAGTGGGGTGGGTTTTTTTTGCCTATAGTAGCCTTGAATTTCCAACCTACCTGTTTCCAAAGCTCTACAAGAAGAGCTACCAGAGCAATTGCTAGCTCCTTCTGTGTACAATTGGTCATGGTGATGGGCAGTGCAGATGTGTCATATAGTTTACAGTTAGTGCCTTGAAAGGGCCCTACTGGTGTGGCTCAGCTGTTCTGCTTTGGGCAGCTGGGCTTAATGTCTAGGCTACCCTCTACCTGTCAAGCCCCTTTCTATCAACTGGATTATAAAATTAGAAGGCACCCCCCCCCCGAATATTATACCCTCATTTTGGAGGGTACTCATTTCAGCTCTACCAAGAAGGTGGTAACCCTGAGTGTCAGCCTGTTCTCTTTGTACTGTGTACGGGATACCTTTATAGGTTTAATTTCATTTTGACACTGGTATTCTACTGTTGAGTCACTACACTTCCTTGCCCCCATATTGAACCATCATTGGACGTTGACTCCCATGCCAGCTATCAACATGTCTCTAACCTTCCCTTTTTAGGGAAGGTTGTGGAACAGGTTGTGGCTTGGCAGCTTCAGGGGCATCTGGACCGTGTCAGTTTTCTGGATCCCCCGCAGTCCAGCTTTCATTTGGGCTTTGGCACTGAGACTGCACTTCTGGCCTTGGTTGATGACCTTCACCATGAGACCAGAGTTGTTCGACCCTGTTGATCCTGTTAGTTCTTTCAGCTACGTTTGATACCGTTGATCACGAGGTGTTGGTGACTTGCTTGCGGGACCGAGCCATGGTGGATGGAACTGTTCTTGAATGGTTCCATTCTTTCCTGGCCAGGGGACCTCAGTGTGTGGTGCTGAGGGATTGTTCATCTTCTCCCCAGGACCTCACATGTGGAGTCCTGGAAGGCTCTATTTTGTCCCCTCTCCTGTTCAATGTGTATATGCAGTAATTGGGTGAGGTCATTCAAGAGTTTGGTGTGCGGTGCCATCAGTATGCTGATGACACCCAACTTTACCTGTCTTTTTCAGCTGACCCAGACCCGGCAGTTTTGATGCTTACCCAGTGTCCGGCAGCTGTGGGGGACTGGATGAGGGTGAATCATCTGAAGCTGAATCCTGACAAAACGGAGGTGATGCTGGTGGGTAGGACTGAGGGAGTGATGGCACCCATCATTGATGGGGTCTGCCCTCCGTTGGCTCCTCAGGTTCGTAGTCTGGGGGTGCTCCTTGATTCATGGCTCCACCTGGATGTCCAAGTGGAGGCTGTGGCAAGAGGCGCATTTTGCTAGTTACATCCGGTGTGACAGCTTTGACCGTATTTCTCCAACACTGACCTGGCCACCATCATCTATGCCTTCATCACCTCAAGACTGGACTACTGCAATGCGCTCTGTGTAGGGCTACATTTGGTGATGGTCCAGAGACTGCAGCTGGTGCAGAATGCGGTGGCTCGTCTCCTGAGAGGAACAGGTCGCCGGGAGCACATTACACCAGTGCTTCGTTCTCTGCTCTGTTTGCCTATAGCGTACTGGTCTCGATTCAAAGTGTTGGTTTTGACTTATAAAGCCCTAAATGGCCTGGGCCCTGCATACCTGTGAGACCGTCTCACTCCCTGGGTTCTGGATCGGCCCCTGTGGTCGGCCAGGGATGCCTCCCTCAGAGTCCCCCATATAGCCCAGGTGGTGACAATGAGGGGGCTGTTCTCGGTGGCTGCACCATGGCTGTGGAACTGCCTCCCAATGAAGGTCCATCTGGGTCCGGACCGCCCCTTTTTCCAAAGACAGTGTAAGACCTGGCTGTCCGCCAGGCATTTGGTGAGAGGGATGGGGGAGGGGTTGGGGGAGGGGAGTGTCTGTTGCTGTGCCTAAGTTCTGTGGTTTTAAATGTATTATTATTCATTATTAATTATTATTATTATTATTAGCATTTATATAGCACAAGCGATGTACCTGGTGCTTTACAAAAAATAAGATAGACACAGCCCCTGCCCGAGAGCTTACAATCTAAAGACATATTTTTATATTGAATGTTTTAGTATGTGTGCTTCTATTGTATTTTTATTGTGCTTTTATTGTGTTGTAAGCCGCCCTGAGCTGCCTTGGCAGGAGGGGGCGGCTAAGAAATGTAGGTAAATAAATAAATAAATAAAATATTATACCAGCCGGCAATAATACAGTTGCTCTCAAGCTAAGCCGTTAGTCTAGACAGGCCTCAGCTGTTCTCAGCTAGAGAAGGCTTTCCAAACTCCATGGTAAAAGGGCCTTATCCCTCTCCGTAGCTATGTGTTACTGTTTAGTCATTGCTGTTGCAAAGTTCAGCTCATCACTGCTGGTAGTTGTATTATGGGTGCTGGGTTTTCTAGTGTAGTCAAGACCTGAGTGTCTCAACTTTGGAAATTATCTATTCCTTCCAATTCTCACAGAGCAGTAATCAAAGGTAAAAACCACACTAGTAATTATTATCTCAAATACAGGGGCCCCTGACTCACCTCCAGGGAATTAGTACTTAAGCTTCACCTGGTAATGGCATTTCTCAGACTTTCCCAGCCAATTTATCTACCCAGTTTGGACATGGTCCAGCAGATGGCAAAGCACTCCTCTGGGTAGCTGAACAATCACTTCAAACCTTCCCAGGTTCACTGTTTGCTGCTCACCCTCCCGAAGGCTCACCAGCGTTTGAGTGTGAGATAATATTAGGAAGATCAGTCTCCTTCTACAGTGGCAAGGTGGGTGGCTCACTCTCTTGCAACAGGCTAGCTGTAAACTGCAACCTCCTACAAACACTTCCTACTCAGTATTGAAACAGAGGCTGTTTTTAAATGAGAGGTTACCACGCATGACCACCCAGGAGACATTCATCCATCTGAAGGTGGAGCGGGGAAATGCATGCTTCCGTGAGCCAGGCAGCACCCACTCATGACCACTCATGGCGCACTGCCAAAAATCTGGAGTGGTCCATGTGGGGCAAGCCAAATAGCTCCGTGACAACCAGCGGCCATGCATTCCCTGCCTGTATGAACTTGGGTGGGGCTCTGGGTCAAGTGGTAGGCACACATGCTTTACACGTATAAAGTCCCAGGTTCAATCCCCAGCATCTCCAATTCAGGATCTCTGGTAGCATGCCTGTGCTGCTCAGTTAGACAGCTACCTATATCCTAACTTTAGCAGCCAGCAACACCAGCAGACTGGTCTGTCACTCATAGGCACCATGGGCAGGAGACGTAGCCTTTGCAAGTCACAGGAAGTGCTGGGGAGCCTGGGTTCCCTAGTGCTCACGACAATTCCAAAGGCCATCCTGGCATGCTTCCTACTTGCCCGTGGCAGGGGGAGTGTGAGGCAGCTGCTGAGGTAGACACACTGGGATCCCCCTGTTAGAATCGCACTCCACCTGTGTGGGTGGTCTGTGGCAGTGCCACTTAGAGGTCATGGACCACCACCTCCAGCCTTGCTTGTTTAAAAACACCGTTTTTAAAGAACTCACTAATTGACTATCATGCTCTTAGGGAAGAGTTACACAGCGGTCACTACTGAATTCAGATTGGCTCTTTCCTTCCAAATTCCAGCAGCTAATTTGTTTGAGAGTGTATTTGCGTTTGTCCATTCTCTCCACACACACCCCTTCCCTACCACCCATGCCACATGTAAAGATGATATCTCTAGGAGAAAACACAGTAGTAGTAGAGAATTCTGCCACACTTAAATGTCAGTCAACTCTGGGAAGTGGCTACTTATACACAGCCTTGTGTATTTTCCTGCATAATATATTTGCAGCAATTCCATTTAAACAACAAGCAATAGTGTGGATTATTCTTCAATGCTATTCTTTGGCAGGCTAGTTTATATCCTTTGGAGGAAGAGACAAATTGCCCTCTAGTGGTAGCTAATGGAAATTTAAAAGAAGAGATGTGTTTTAAAAGAAGCGTGGTAGGTAATTTAGGCTGAAAACAGACATGACGTTAACCACCCTTGGTGGTTATTTATGCATGTTGAAGGGCTGCATAGGGCACCAATACAGCCCTGCAACATGCATAAATAACCACCGAGGGTGGTTAGTGTCATGTCTGTTTTCACCCATAAATGGATATCATCACCAGCATACAAAAAATAAACGGGTATCATCATCACGAGTAAAACAACATTTCTCACTTATTTGCACAGCTGTTAAGTGAATGTTCATAGAAGAATTTAAAGATGCTGTTAAGTTTTAGAAATGTCCAAAGGCTTCTTATTTGCGCTACGCTGATGACCATGACATACATCCTTTCTGTAGGTGGTGTCAAGCAAGTCCTCTGGGGGTGTTAACAAATGGTACAATACCTAACCAAGCTGCTTGAATGAATGTTGGCCATGCTTGGTGTTGTCTACTGTGCTGGCTACATGTTGTGCAAAAACAAAACAAAAAAATGTATAAAAAGAGAATAGACCTCTTTATTTCGTTGACATGCTTATTGGCAACAGAGATGTAACATGCAGTAGGTGCCAGTTTTCAATAATTCACCCTTTTCTATTAAAACCATATTTCTCTAAAATATTCAGTGGAGACAGTGTAAATTGTTGACTTTTGACCCTTACTTAAATGAAGCTTCGCCAACAGGGCTAATTTGGGTGTTAAGAGTCTGCTAGCAGTAGTCTAACTATTGGCTTAGGTAACAAGGTAAAAACCTTTAAGTAGGACAGGGAATTTTAGGTTTTAAAAAGGATTGGATAAGTACTGAAGGATAGGTCCATAAATCTCTCTTAGTCAAGTTGGTTTGTCGGTGAGACCTCTAGCTTCCAGGGGCTGAGAGCAAAGTTAAGGAATGGATCACTACATCATAGGGTACTTTCAAACGTGACACCCCAGCCCATGGCCACAGGATGGGATGTCATGTCTCCTCCCATGCCGCCAGATGTTTACCACGGACGGGAGCAGAAGAAAACCCAGACTGTGGGAGAGCTAACACATGATGTGTACTGGACTCCTGGCCAGCACACATCCTGTGTTAAGCCCTACCATGGTCCGGGGTAGGCATCCCTGGACCATGGTAGAGCAGGCCATCATGTTTGATGGCCAACTCCACCTAACCCCGGCCCATGGCCAGAGCAGTTCCAGGCTCTGCCTGAAAGGGTGGAGGCAGGGCCACACTGAGAAGCGCAGGGGGCAGGACCATACAGACCCCTGTCCGCACATCCCCCACCCTCTCCCCGCCTCCTCCCCAGCCACTGGGCCACTGGCCATTTGTTTGGTGGCTGGGCCTGATCCTGCCTGTGGTGAGTTTAAGTGTGATGGATGAAAAGCCCACCACATTTTAAAATACCCATGATCTGAAGCAACCAAAAGTGGCCATTGTCAGAGAAGAGCATGCTGGGTTAGATGGGCCATTGGTCTAACCCAGTCTGGCACTTATGTTCCTCCTAAAAATATTAGGTAGGCTATTAAGGAAGGCTATTTATGGGGTTGGGGGATAAGGGGCTGAATGGATGGCCCTAGACAAGAAAGAAATGGGGACCTTGAATATTAGGGCTGGAACCATTAGGACTTGAATTAAGTTGATATTGTGTTACCTTTCTTTTAACAATTAAGTGGCCTCCAAAAGAGAGGAGGCTTTATGAAAAAAGTAGCTCTGAGGAAGTGCCAGTCACAGCGGGAAACTAACCTGAGTCACAGGAGGTGTGAAACAGGACTTGAACAGGCTCTAGTAATGTCTTAATCACACTCCCCTTAATTAGGGGCTTCATAGTAAATATTATGAAATCCTGGCCTATGTACATTGTTTTAAAACAACAAAGTGGTACAGGATAGGCAATATTCAATAGCTATAATAGGTACAGTGGGTGGCTGTACATGTTACAGTTAACCACAAAGAAAATGAACCCCATGGTAATATTACGTCATTCCATGGTGGAACAGCATGAATGAGCGTTCATGTTCCATGTTTATACTGCCACCCAATGGATTCTTACCTAAAGGGGGAGCTCATCAGGTGACAGTATAAGTAGGTGAAGCCCCTGGAAAGCAAAGTTCCCAGCTGGTGAAACTGACAAAGCAAAGATCTCCTTGCAAGGCAAACTTTAACTCACTGCAAGCTCTGCTGCTGGGGTCAACAGATGTTGCTTCCGTGATGTGTTTTCAGCTATCCTGTGAGTCTTCTGAGGAGTTCCTCCAGTTAGTTCTGTGGAACAAAACTCAGCAAACCGATGTTCAGACCATGGGTCACTGGAACAGTCTGTGGTTTCTGCAGTTCATTAGGAGGCTGGAAGGGTGGGAAGTGCTGTGTGCAGAGACACCCCGTATGTTCATCTACACTGGGACCCATGTATGGCCCACCCCGCTGCAGAGTACTTGGCCAGCCCCACCTCTCCACCCCAGGATGCCTTAAACATCTGGTCAGGTAAGCCTTGCCTCCCACCTCCAGTGACTGTCTGCCTCCTGTGCCACACATGCTCCCAATACAGCTAAGATTGTAGGCTAGAGAACTGCTATACTTGGTCTGTGCCATGGAAGTTTTCAGACTTTGTTTTGATGAGAAAGAACAGAAAGAGAAAAGCTAAGAGTGGATGAAGAGGAGAGGAGGAGCAACCGGGCGATGATAAGGAGCCACCATCCAAACAAAAAACAAAAAAGAAAGAAGTGAGTTGTTCTGCATAGTGATTTATTGATTCCATAATGGGGAACTCAAGCGCTTTTTTTTTTTTTTACTGAGAAAACAAATCCCATAAAGATATTGGTACCATGTAAAAGAATATACTGAAGAAGGGTGACAAATTCCCACTTATTGTAGTCAGTGAATAGGAAAAGGCACCAGTTCAGGAAGACTTGATACAAGCTAAGGATAAGAGCTGAAGACAAGCTGTCTCCTCAGAAATCCTTCTAGTTTCCTGCAAAAAGATTTATAGAAACCCACCAGTGGATATATGTTGATTATTCACTGTTGACATTACCTGTGGGGAACGCCTTTTAGGATCAAATTGGCCCCACTTTAGCAGAAGGGCACTAGCTCCATGAACAGAAATCCATCCTGGTTTGTTAAGCAGGATTTCAGCAAAGCAAGGAGAGGGGGAGCCCTTGCATAGCATAACTTTTTACATTTACAACCTCCAGAGTAAGACAAGTGAGAGAGAGCGCTATTCTATGAGAAGAAAAAGCATATTCATGTACCATAGTAAAATAAATAAACTGCCTATCTTACTGACCTGTTTTATCCCATTGTTTCCTTGTGTTCGCCCCTCTGTGTCAGTATTCCCCAGTTGGCTTTTGTCCTATATTTAGAAAGTGAGGTTTTTTTAAGGCAGAGATGATATCTTTTGTTCCATGTTTTTACAATGCCTGGTACAATGGGGCTATTGTACATGACATGACTAGGGCCACTGGGTATTCATAACAGCTGGACCTATCCTGATTCCCCCTCCCAGGTGCGGGCCCTGTAAACAGCACAGGACCCGGCATCTTTGATCAATCCTCTCTTTATTTAGTTCAGGCTCCCTCTGTACCCCAAGTGAGGCGAGCATCCTCTACAGTCTCTGTTAGCCCGCCACACTTCTTCCTACCACCTGTCTTTACTTCCATCCAATGCGGCCCTGCCGGTCTCCACTGCAAAATTCCGTTTCAGTCTCCTTGTGACGGCTTCAGGTGAGCTCTTCGCCACTATTGACAAAGTCTCCTCTCTCATTCACTGAACCCCAGTCCTGGCTGCAGCGGCAGCCCCTGCTTCTGGGCAAGCCTCCTCTCTCACTCTCTGAACCACAAGCCTGGCTCCAGTCCCTAATTCTGGGCAAGCCTCCTCTCTCGGTCTCCAAGCCTGGCTCCAGCTGTTCTCATTGGTCCTTTCCACACGGGTGCCCCTCCCACCCTCACACACATGTGCTGGGGGGAGGGGCTTCTGTGCGACCGCCATGGCAGGTGCAGGGGGATGGGTGGGTGCCCATGGGAACACCTCAGGTAGTGGGTGGGGGTGCGTACATGCTCCCATGCTTCACCCACCTCCACCCATCTCCTACACATGGAGCAACGGGCACCAATGCCTGATGCTGCGTGCTTGGAGGTGGGTGGGGTTTTTTAGGAACGCACCCCCACCCACCGCCCACCTGCCATGCCACCCACCGCGACCCATGTGAAAAGAACCATTCTCTCAGTTCTGATCACCCAGGATCTGTAACAGGTGCCTGCAGCCACTCAGTTATAACTCTGGCCCCCTGTTACAGTATTCTGTTATTATTCTGAATATTAATAACTCACCCCAAGCAAAGAAATAGGTCTGCATGGAAGAAAACTGCAGTACACTACTACTGTGAAGGACTTCCAGCTCCTTGTTCACCCCCCATATGTTGTGAGAATATCATGTTTGAACTAGAAATAGGTGTGGTCTGCCAGAGGAAATTGTGGTTCAGTTCCATATATGGTATTGTTTTGTGTTGACAAAAGCAGAAGCCATTTGGCTTTCCCTGGCAAACAATCTACAGCAATAGCTTTCTAGGGCGCCATGACCCTCATGCTCATTGAAAGCAAAAATTGTTACTTTCAAACAGAAGAAAATATATATGAGTTTCTTTTAAGCAATGGGCAGCTCAGCTCCCACATACATTCCATATGCAGTGACTGTCACTGCCTTGGCCTTTGTAGATCCCAAACCTGCCCATTTCTTAACATTCAATGGTTCCACCCGAGCCCAGTTTAAAAATCCCATGCTTCCGTATGATAACAGCTGTACCATTTTTATATGACTTGGCACGTGCACCAACGTGTCTGTTACAGTGCAACACACACACACAGCTTTGCAAAAACATTTTCAATCCTAGTAGCCAATAGCAGGGTGTGCAGCCAGTCCTGTGATGACACATAGCCAATAGTGTCAGGAGCACAGACTTGGGCACAGAGAATTAGTGCAGAATTGGTGCTGGGGTGCCTCAGGCAGGATCTGGTCCAGGGAATCCAGGGATCAAGACAGACTCAGGGCTAACACATGAACCCCTGGGGATGGAGAGTAAAACAGGCACGAGGCCTAGGGCTGACACTTTTTGCAGTTTGACTCCGAGTCTCCCATTTTGGCCTATGGGAGTCTCAGGGTCAAACTGCAAGAGGTAGCAAACCTACACGAGGTGGGCAATGAATCAAGCAGGCAAAACCAAACAGCAAATAGGGTTTCAGAAGGACCGGCAACAGGCAGAACAAACACAGCAGATCCAAAAACAAGTCAGAACAAGTCCAAAACAGTTCATGCAAAAGCAAGCCATTCCCAGGGGACAACTAAACCAGGTCAGGAAACAGCAGTAGCACAGAAAGCAATCTAATGCAAGACACGTCCCAAGGGAAACAGGAACCAAAGAACTGACTGACTGATAATCGATCCAGCTTCCTGTGACTGCTGACTGGCCTTATATACAGGCCAGCAGCCAACCAGGAAGATAGGGGGCATAGAGCAAGGCTGGGTGGAGGCCTAACCAGGGTGGTGTAAAGTCATCATTACTAGCCCTGGGTCCTGGCCAAATCACCTTGATAGTGCAGCGGCACCAACCCCGTGCTCAGGACCCCTAGGCCGCCAGTTGAAGGCACTATTCTGACAAATAGTGGCCAATATCTGCTCATGTGAAGCATGCAGCCAATCCTAGCTAGGCAACTGTACAGCAGTATACATTTTTCAGAACATTTGGCGCATGGTCTGCTGACTTCACAGATGCCTGTAGCACAGCCATGCATCCCAATAATTTCAGGGTGTTCATTATCGCGCTCCAGGTCTTCATGAATGCTGCTCAGCAGAACCTATGCACGACCCAGCAGATGCAAACTTTCTGCTGTTGTTCGCTCAATGAGACTACAAATCACAGACAGGCTCTTGCTCTACCTGTGGCCATGGTAGTGGAGCGCACCACATCGTGGAGGTGGTGCCTGCTTTGGCACCTTGCACTTCCTTTCCTCTGGCTACAACAGATCATACTGGGGAGTATCGAAAACCTGGAAGGGGAGCTGGTGCATGCTGAGAGCTACCTGTCAAGAGACATGACTTCAGTCACTAACTCCCTGCACATGGCTGTACCCACTAAGAGGCTTGCATGGGTGAAGGTGAAAAGCACAGACTGGGTGGGAGAACATGCTTTCCTCTTGGAAAGAGAAGAGCTCGCTAACTTTAGGCTCTCTAACTTTAGGATGCTCCGTCTCCTTGTTCTACAGATAGCCGAGCTCCTCAGGCCATGACTGGAGAAACAGCATGGTGATGCAGTCGCCCATCCCAGTGGAGAAGCACATTGCCGTTGTCACATGGAAGCTCGCCACTCCAGACTGTTGCTGCCGTGTTTCCCAGCAATTCAGCATTGGAACCTCCACGGTGGGCACCATCCGATTCTTCATTGAGGTTTTCATGTAAATAGTGGAAGTTCTGCTGGACCGGGTGGTGCAGTTGGCTGCCCTGCAGAGGTAGTGGAGGGCTTTCTGAGGGGTTCCTGAATTGTATTGGGACAATTGATGGGAACCATAACACCATCTTCTGCCCACCCCATAGCAAACACTACTTGAACATAAGAACATAGGAAGTGCCATACTGGGTCAGACCAATGGTCCATCTAACCCAGCATCCTGTCTCCGACAGTGGCCAATCACGGTGGCTTGGGAGAAGCACCCAACAGGTCACAATGGGGGATCCATTCCCTGTTGTTTTCCCCCAGCTCCCGTCATGTTCTCTGATCCTGTCTGGCTATTAGCTGCTAATGGACCTATCTTCCAGAAACTTGTCCAAACCTCTTTTAAACTCAGCTATAGTACTGGCCCTTACCACAGCCTCTGGCAGTAGATTCCACAACCCAATTATACGCTGAGTGAAAAAATATTTTCTTTCATTTGTTTTAAACTTGCCACCCAGGAGTTTCATAGAGTGTCCCCTAGTTCTAGTACTAGCTGAGAGGGCAAATAACTGCTCCTTGTTTATTAGTTCCACACCACTCATGATTTTATAGACCTCTATCATATCTCCCCTCAGTCATCTCTTCTCCAAGCTGAAGAGCCCCAACCTACCAAGCCTCTCCTCATACGGGAGCCCTTCCATGCCCTTGATCATTTTTGTTGCCTTTCTCTGTACCTTTTCTAGTTCAGCTATGTCTTTTTTGAGATGGGGTGACCAGAACTGCACACAATATTAGAGGTGCAGTTGCACCATTGATTTGCATAGAGGCATTATGATTTGTATAGAGGTACCTCCCCAAAATCCTCCGCAGTGAAGACCGACGCAAAGAATTCATTCAACTTCTCTGCAATGTCCTTATCCTCCATGAGCGCCCCTTTTACTCCCTTGTCATCTAATGGCCCAATTGACTCCCTAGCAGGCTTCTTGCTTCTGATTTATTTGAAAAAAAATTATTGCTTGTTTTTGCCTCTTTAGCAAGCTTCCCTTCAAAATCTCTCGGCCTGCTTTATTAATACTTGACATTTACGTTGCCAGTTATGCTCTTTTGTATTATTTTCAATGGGTCTAGCCTTTCATTTTTTAAAGGATGCCTTTTTGGCTCTAATAGCCTCCTTCACCTCCCCATTTAGCCATAGTGGAAGACGTATGGTCTTCCTGCTTCCTTTTTTAACTTGCAGGATGCATTTAATCTGGGTTTTCTTCCAGAAGGGTGCTTTTAAGCAGCCTCCATGCCTCTTGCAAAGTTGTAGTCCTTGCAACTGTGCTTTTTAGTTTCTTTTTAACTAGTTTCCTCATTTTCTCATAGTCTCCCTTTTTAAAGTTAAATGCTACTGCTGTACTTTTGTTTGTCTTTCTCCCTCCAGAAATTATGTCAAATGTGATCATATTATGATCGCTATTGTCTAGTGGCTCCACCACAGTTACTCCTTGCACCAGGTCCTGCGTGCCACTCAGGATTAGATCTAGAATAGCTCCTCCTCTTGTTGGTTCAAGAACCAGCTGTTCTATTAAGCAGTCATTTACAGCATCCAGAAATTTGACCTCCACGTCCCACTCCAAGGAAGCATTCACTGGCCCCCTGCCCCAGGGTAGAAGTGGGAGAACATCTGGTGGCTGTCGGTCTGACAGTCAGCTGTATTGTGAACTAATGTGGGGTAAGGTAGCCCAATGTGGCACGTCCCACCCTGAGGAAACAAGAGGTGCCTCTCTGTGGTTCTCCAGACTGTAGAGGACCACCATGCCTGGTTCATGGATGTGCTGGCCTGGGAAGAATCATGACACCCGCATCTTCCACCAGTGCCGCTTTTGTGAGCCCAGGTACACCGAGGACTTTGGAGTCTGGACCCATCACTGACACCTGCATTGAGGGGGTGCTCATGTTGTCTGTTGCTCTGGGGAACCCTGCTTACCCACTGAAAACCTGGTTTATAAAGGCCTGCAGTGTTGCTGGCACCCCAAAGCAAAGGTACTTCAACAGGCAGTTCAGCACCATTGGTTCTGTTGAAGAGAAGGGGTTTGAAGCAGCACTGGAGAGGAGTGTCAGTGCCATCTTGGAAAGGTCAGTGCATGCTCAGAAGGAGCCATTTGGCCCTTCTGAGCATGTCCAGCTTTGTTCCTCCTTTTAAAGCATTTACCCAGCCCTGGAGGAAGCCACACGCCACCGGATTTGCTCCTGAGGATGAGTACTCTACTCCTGAGCCCCTGCTAGGCCCTCACCCCCCTAAGCACCCCACCCCAGAGCCCATGATAGGGCTGCACCACCACCCCTTTCCTGCCCCCCGCTGGCCTATTATCTCCCTGGCTAGGGAAGGGAGAGCAGGGGCCTAGTGCCAGCCTCGGCCCTCTTTCCTGCACTTGGCCAAGGATTTTCTGGCCCCAAAACTTTGGAACTCAGAAAAATGATCTGAGTGCCTCAGTCCTTGATGTTTTCCAAGGAAAACAGACTGAGTTTCAGCACTAATCACCTGCCTTCTTCATCAGAGTAGACATGTCGCATAGCAGCTGGCCCGCTGCCCTGGGGTAGAAGTGGGAGAACATCTGGTGGCTGTCGGTCTCGCAGTCAGCTGTATCGTGAGCTAATGTGGGGTAAGGTAGCCCAATGTGGCATAACATCTCATGTGGCTT
Source organism: Sphenodon punctatus (assembly GCA_003113815.1). NCBI lineage: Eukaryota > Metazoa > Chordata > Lepidosauria > Sphenodontia > Sphenodontidae > Sphenodon > Sphenodon punctatus. The sequence goes on along the minus strand of QEPC01008436.1, from coordinate 6,781,374 downwards.
TACCCATAGAAGGAAACACTTCTGCCAGTCAGCAGGTGGCATGTTTGCAGATCTGGCCAGGGAATCAGGTGAATGACAGTAGGGGGTGGGATTCGGCTCAGGTATCTAACTACCACCACCTGAGACCACCTGCTCATATGAGCCTATGGGCCCCAGACCCACAGAGGAAGGTGTGGGGATTTGCCCCCTTTAAAAGTGCTTACTTTAAAAGCCCTCTTTTCCTTTGCTGGCTGCTCGGGTCAAGAAAGAGTGGACTACAGGTATGGATGAGTTATTGCCGCTTTTAGACGTGCAGCTGGATCAGGCGCGGGAGCGGCGAAACAGCCGCGGCGCTGTTTTAGATGAAACGAAAGCGGAAGTTGTGCACGTGATCCGGCGCCGCACATTCTTTTCCGGCCGCGTATGTCACCCCAGAGAGATTAGGGTGGTTCGCTCGCGGTCAGCAAAGAATGCGCGGCCCCGGATCACGCGCACAACTTCCGCTTCCGGTTCGTCTAAAACAGCGCCGCGGCTATTTTGCCGCTCCCGCGCCTGATCCCAGCTGCACGTCTAAAAGCGGCCTTAGATTATTGTTATGACACAAATGTGATGCATAGGGAAAGTTATGACAAATTACTTCTAAAAAACCCTTCTGGACTGGCTATGAAACTTTTCAATATACGTAATCTTGACATAAAAACCAGAACACAGTATAGGCTAGTGGAGAGTGGCATGGGGAATGGTGGGAAGAAAGAATGTGCACATTTGTTTCTCCAGCTAACTGAATACTGTACGTTGGCTGATGTTCTTTTTTCTCGGTCTTTCTTTCTTTTTCTTTTTCTTTTTCTTTTTCCCCCCCTCAAAGCCAGGTGCACAAAGGAAGCCTTTTTCAAATATTGGCACTGGTAAAGGAAGAACCGGAATGAGTAGAGAAAATATAATAAGCAGCTCCACACATATGATCAGTGGTTTGGCACAGAATAGTGTATTATTTGTTAATGATTTTTATATACTCAGTGTAACCTAAAGGATTACATAATACTTTGATGCATGCTATCTGTGTATGGTATTAGCAAGAGTTACAAAATAAGTTAGGGCTGGTAATGGTTTGGAGAACATCCAGCCTACAGAAACCATTCTGCATATACAGCTTTGGGATATGCACATCCAGTGATTATTTTAAGATGTCCATAATAATCTGTTGATCAAATGGTTACACATGGAGTAATATGGTTTTCTTTTCAATGGGTTTCCTCTGTTTCCTTTGTTCCACAGAGTAAAATTTCAAATTTGCCAAACTAACAGAAACAATTAAAAAGCTGACTTCAGTATTTGGACCATTTTGTTAGACTCATGGACACATTCAGTTCTGAACTTTTGTTCTGCTTTATATATTAAAGATCTAAAATGAGTCTGACTAGCCTAGTGGTTGAGTAACAAATAAGTAAGACATGAAGGTAGAGTAAAAATATATGGAGAGAGCACAAAAAAGGTCTCTTCTTTAAAATGATACCAGTATCTTTTATAACCATCTAACCATGTTAGCAAAGTTAGAAACTAAATCAAGCATCAGGAATATATATTTACTAAGTGTTATGTGTAGGCATGGCCATGTGAAAAGGATCTGTATGCAGGAATGTCCTATAGAAGCATTTATCCATGATTTTGCTGAGCATTTACTTATTGGCAATACAGAGCTGATTTTCCACTCCACAGTTGTTTGGCAATGGCCATAAATAAATTAACTAACCAACACACCACAATGTGTGCAGCAAACGGAAGCAGCAAAAGAATTTGAGATGAAAGTGGTTTAGGTTTTTTGTCAGCTTTTATAAGAGAGAGGCCTGGGGGATAGCCAGAGGTTGGAAACATCTGATACAGCATGACAGTGTGCTGGCACTTCTTGGAAACTACTATCTTTTTATGCTAGATTTTCACTTTTCATTAATAAAAAAAAGTAATATTGGCAACTCATAAGGCCAGAGCTTAACAGGTGGCCAGAATCTGAAAGAGTACTGTGAATTTTCTCACTCCGTTTGACCACTGTGAATAGTTATATTTCTCTTCCCTTTAGGAATATTTGAATAAATTTAAAGAAATTTGTTTCTATAAGTTATAGCAACAGGATCTATAGGTAGAGGACTCTCATACATTTTCAGTGCAATCCTCAACCTGTTTATCTCTGGATGACAGAGTAATTCATTTTATGTGTAAATGAAAAAAGTTATTAACACTGGCAACTCTATTTCAATCTATTTCAGAATGAGTTGTATTTTATAATTTTGCAACAATGAGGGATGGAAATAATAGAAGGTTGTAAAATATAGATAGGATAGATCCAACTTCTTCTTCATGCCAGTATATATCAAGTAAGTCATTCAGCAGAAGTCAATGGAGTTAAACTGGTATAAAATTTGTGGAAGTAGGGGTGAAGATTCAATCCCTTTGCCTTCACTCTTAGAAATTTAAAAGTTGAATTTGAGTCTATAATAGGGGTGTGCAATTGGTTTTCATTATTATAATAATGAAAATGAAAATTTTGATTTTCTTTTTTTAATTATAATAATAATAATAATAATAATAATAATAAAAACAAAAACAAAAACAAAAACAAATTTTTGTTTTCAAAATAATGGAAAAAAACTAAAAAACTTATTTCAGGCTATAATGTTTTTGTTTCATATTCAATTCTGATTAAACTTTGGGAGACTGTACCCCCAATGGAGGGCATTAAGTGTACCATACTTCAGAATGACTGGATAAAGGAAACCAATTTTATAAGCAATTGAAAGTTGTGATTTTAAGAAAAGCTCCACACACATTCCTGGATACAAATTCTTTATCATGTATCCAATTCGGATGAAAACTGGAAAGATTATGTCACCTCCTGAGATGACAAATTCTGAAAAATTTCAGAAAGATTGGATAAAGCGTCCTGATGTTATAAGTCATTAAGTTGAAAATGCATTTCTGGCTGTTACATTTTTATATTTCATCATGTTTACAAGATATTTGGCAGGAATGTATACCACACCTTACCTGTAATTTCTACCAAGTTACAGGACAATTTGATAACGTACCCCAACTTTATAAGCAATTGAATTTGTCCCTTTGAAGACCATTCAGATAAATAGCAGCACATGCAGTGCCAGTCAGAGGCAGGCACCTGGCATGGAAGGGGGTGGGGGGAGTCTGTAGGAGGGAGGATGGGGAGCAACCCAACAGACTGACAGAAACATTCACTGTCCAATTACTGCATGCTTCCCGCTTTACAGGACCAATTGGTGGTGGCTTTGAGGCAGGTATAGGGGGTGGCCCTGACGCGGGCTAGAAGGAACATAACTGGGACTTTGGGAATAGCATCCCAGCAATCATGAGTCAGAGTGAAAACAGACTAGGGATGGGCGAACAGATCGCAGTTCGGGTTCGTCCGTTTGGTTCAGCTGCGTTCGTTTCGTCCGTTCGTTTCGTCCGTTCGGTTCGGCTGCGTTCGGTTCATCCGTTCGGTTCGGCAGTTTGGCTAGTTCGCTGAGTTTGGGTTCGGCTGTTCTGTTTGGCCATTCTGTTCGACCGTTCGGTTAGACTGTTCGGCTGTTCGGTTTGGCTGTTCGGGAAATGTTGTTATGGGTGTTTTTGTGTTTTTTTATGTTTTTTTGGTTTTTTATTGGGTTTTATATGGTTTTCTTTTGTTTTTTATTTGGTTTTTTTGTTTTTATATGGAGTTTTTTAAAATAATTTTTTAATCTAATATGATATCTATCTATCTACACTAAATCTAACTGCTTTTAACTATTCTAAATGCTATGAACTAAATGGATTATCTAATAAGTATACAAACCTTATTAGATACAGATTATCTAATAAGTATATGATGTCATTCTCATCGTAACCAAGCCAAGTACATGCACTTGAGACCTCGCATCTTCATGAATGTTAGACCCCTTGTCTCTCCCTCTGTTCCCCTTCCTAAGTCTCTCCCCCAGCTCCTG
>QEPC01008436.1:6724544-6760615 GCA_003113815.1 Sphenodon punctatus | reverse complement strand
GTGGGCTGTTGACCCTTTCCGGGACCCCTCCATAGGGGGTCCTACAACTTGATCAGACCAGGCCATCACCTATCTCCTGCTCCTGACAGATGACATCCACCGTTTTGAACTTTCAAGACATGTAAGACTGACTTTGGGTGTGGGATATTGTATAGCTAGGTAACTGCCGCTGAATCATTACAGACTGGGTTTTATAAATGTGTGAACAACTAAATAAATCTATAACTATGATTAAAATTCCATCTATTTGAATCTCTCTCGTATCTGCAAACCAGGGTGTGTGGGTCCCCCGATCCAAAGAGGGCTAATTCCCTAAATCTTGACTGTTGGTGTGGGGATGCCTACTGCAAGTTTGCTGCCAGTTGGTGTGGTCTAGGTTTCTCCCCCCCCTCCCCCCGCTGTTCCCTGCCAGCCTGGCTGTGCCGTGGGCTTCCGGTCCTGCTGGCGTGCCTGCATGTGTCTGGTTCCCGGCTCCTCATCCGGGGGCCTTGGCATTGTGTGTGGGGCCTCTGCCAGGGTGTGTGTGTGTGTGTGTATGTTGGGGTCCCCTGCTGCATCGGGCCTCTGCCTCTCTTCCCTGTGTCCCTTCCCACCCTGCCCCCCACTGGGGCCCCCCAGTCTCCCTCGCCTTGTAGCCCTTCCCTGTGTGGTTGTGTTTGCAGTTGTGGGGTGGTGGTTTCTAGTTGTGGAGGGTCCGTGGTGCCCAGCTGTCTGGCCCTGTCACGGGGCTGGCTGGGGTCTGCTACTGTGTGTCTCCTGTCATCCCAGCTCCCTCCTACCCTGCCCGCACAGGGTCTGGTGGTTCATGGGCGGGGCTGCATCTCGCAGCTTCATTTGCCCTCAGTCGGCCATGTTGTGCCATCGCTGTGCTGGGTGGGGCTTCCCCGCCGTTTGGTGTCTTGCATGTTCGTGTAACTGTCATGGGTGTTTGCTCTGTGTTTCCCGGGGTGGGTGTTTGGCCGCTGCGTGTGTGCCAGCCCCATCCCTTCCATCCCACAACCCCCCATGGCACCGTCCATGTAAACATCACCTGGCTCGGCACCGCCAGGTGTTCGCCGGGTGTGCTCACCCACCTATCTCCACCCACCGGGCCTGCCACGGTGTCTGTGTAAAAAAGGTTGTAGATATCAATAGACTGCACTGGGGGGGGGGGGGAACCCTTCACATAGACAAGAGAGTACTGTGGGTGAAAACAAATGAGACAGTAGCCCTCAAGTCACCTGTTCATATTTGGACTATTTTGGGTGTTTTCAAATGTGATGGCAGCATGGTTTAACCCACGTTAGCATGGGTTACAGCAGGTGCTGCCATCACATTTAAACATGCCCACCAGATGTTAGCACGGTCTGGCTCCCAACTGTGAAGGGGGCTAGCCCAGGCTGTGACTCAGAGAAATCCCCAAGTCACAGCCCAGACTAGCCCCCACCATGGTCAGGAGCCAGCTGCCGGACCGGGAGTAAAGCATGCTATCATGTATGATAGCCCGCTGTACGGTCCAAGAGTGATCAGTTGACAAAAAAGTATTTGTACATTAGAAAAACAGTGTGTGTCTGTTTGTATGTAAACAGGAGTTGATTTTAGGCCACTATTTGTAAGTTGTTGTTGTTAATATACTCCCCAGTGTTTACCATGGATCTATGGGTGTTAACAAATGTGATTCTGGAGGCTGCTGTCATGACCTGGACCCGTTTGGGGAACTACCATTGATACGGTCCAAACCACAGGAGGGAAGGGAGCTGCACGAACATGCAGCCGCCTCCGCGCTGTGCTCAGCACACACCCCCCCCACCACCATGATGGACATGGCCAATGATGGCTGCCATGGCGGACCGATCTGAGCTGGGTCATGGAGAGCCATAACAAACATTATAACCCACTGTGTCCCAAGGCCAGGCTGTAGCCCCGGAGGTCTCCAGGATTACAGCCTGGGCTATCCAGCAACATGGCCTGGGGCAATCCCAGACCAACATCTGGCAACACCTGCACAAAAATTAGGGGAGGTCTGGGCCAAAGTGTGATAGAGCGGGCCAAAGCAGCCTGCTGTCATGTTTGTTAAAACCCTGTGTCTTAGCTTCTCCTTTGATTCACTCTCCACCCACACTAAGGATTTCAATTATCACTGCTTTATTAAGCCAGGTTTTTTGTTGTTATTGTTCCAGAATGGAAACTGTTGTTTCTGGGCCATTGTATGTTCTTAGGTTCCCGGCTTCCCTGAACCCATTCTCTGTGACCCACCATTGAGAACCTGCTTTCAGAATTTATGGACCTAGGCCAAATACAGACTTGTCTAGCCTTCACACTGAAGCAGTTCCTGACCAATCAGGCAACCCTTGATCAACACCAGCAGGGTTGCTGCAGGGACAAGGGAGGGCCAGTCTACCAACTGGATGAGAGCCTTTAGCAAGCTAGTCTTTAAGAGTGTTCTCGGCTACTACGTTCAGAAATGCTCAGTGCTCTGGATTCAGCAATATAGGCCTGATTGCCAGCCTGTGTTCTACATCCAGTCCAACCTGGACTGACTCCATGGCTCTGACCTTGCTCTGACTTCTTGGCTTTCATAATAATAATAATAATAATTATTATTATTATAATAAATAATTAATAGTATTTTATTTACATAGTGCCCACTGAATTGCACTCATATGCTCCACAACATTAATACAATAAAATAACCTAAAATCTATTAAAAACCATTTAAAGAGGGAAGATGCAAAGGGGGAATTCTATTCGCCTGCTTGTGCTGACTCCAGCTTTTGACTTTTGGACTTTTACCTGCTCCTGACCATTGATTCCTTCTGTCCTCCTCTGCCCTGTCTAAAGTGCCCTCATTGTGGACCCTGTTCCTGCATGAACTTAATCTGGTGTACCTTCCCATGTCCAGGGACACAACCTCTCCCAGCACTTTAACCTCCATTCAGACCTTTTTTACTCTGTGAGCTGGCAGTTTTTCTTACAGGAGCTGATGCCTCTAGTCTGCCATTATATAGTCCTTATTCACCTGACTCGGGCAAAGGACAGCCTTAAAAGGGCAAACCTTGTTGCATCGGGATGTGCGTACACTCTCCTAGTCTAGGAATGCAGTCATTGCACCCCATTACCTTGCAATAAAAAGGCAACGGCAAGGCAACTTCGTCTTCATGGGTGGAGTGCATAGTATAAAAATTCCACCTAACCCGAGGTAGAAATCTTTAATACATGAATCTTAAATCATAAATGGCTGCAAAAATCTGGAGCAGAATTGTGGGGAAAATATCTCATATGAGATGCTGGGTGATGGCTGATACCTCAATAACTAATCATCTCCCCCACCATATTTGTACAGGGGCAGTTTCTTTGGGTTTCCATCTGTAAGGGTGGGGTTGTCCAGGAAATGGGTGGACTTCAGGAAGTGGGTCCAAAAGTGGGACAAGGCCTTGCAGAATTGGAGCCAAAGCACCTGCTGTTGGAGGTTTAAGCTGAGGTATGAGATGGAGACGTTTTCTGGAAGCTAGATTCAAAAGTCAGAAAGGGGAAGTGAATCCAAAGGAGCGAAGGTACAGAGAGACTGCTTTGGAATCAAGGTGAAGGCTGGGAGCACAGTAGAACAGGATTGAAAACTAGGCAGGACAGGAACAGACAGGAACAGACACTAGGTGGAGGTCAGGATCAGGTTCAGGCAAAAATCAAGAGGCTTGGACTGAGGTAGGGGACCAGAACAGGCATAAAATTGTTACACAATACTGGGAAGACAGAAACAGGAAGCATAATGTTGTTCCGCCAGCTTCTTGTGGCTTCTGTGAGGCCATATATCCGTGTCAAGGAACCTAATGTAAGGTTGGGAGAGGTGAGCTAGCCAGTACAGAGGTGCCTACAAGGCAAATGCTGGGCCACAGGCAATGTGTAGCAGTGGTACTTTGACATTGGCCCAGTGCTAGGGGTGGCCATACCTCCCCTTTAAAAGAGGACGCTTATGAAAAATACATGGTGCAGGGCTGTACTGGAAACAATGCAGCCCTGCAACATGTATTTTTCATAAGCATCCTCTTTTAAAGGGGAGGTATGGCCACCCTACCCAGTGCCTTGGAAATGCTAATTCAGGGCCTGACTGCTGACACCTCCTTCATCCCACTTCACCTACTTGTGGGGTTATGTGTCAGTGCTCCCCCGGCTCCAGGATTTGTTGGAGCAGGTTTGCCAATGAAGATTTGGCAGTTTCACTCATGGGCTCACAAGCAACAGGAAAGCAAGCTGGAAGATGCTTTTGCTTGCCATAGCCTGCTTTGCATGCCAGACCTCTCCATGAGGAGAAGTAGCAGAAGCCTGTATATTATGCAGTAGCACTAGTTGTTTGAGGTTAACTATCTCAGACAAAGGTTGAAGTAAAAAATAGTGCCGTTAATACAGACCATAGAGCAAGCAAATTTCATCATATAGGCTGGGGTTTTGAGGCCCCAGTGTTAATAATCGGAAAGCGACTAACTTTAATGAGGTGGATGTAAATATCAACTCCCTTGCAACCACTCTGTGTCTTATCAAGAAAAGACTCCCACTGGGTTGAATGTAATTATCCCTCTGACAAGCTGCAGGTGTTGGGCCTGGGCTGCATTCTCTGACTGCTTGGGGTTGCTTTACTCTGTCTTGCCTACAGTAGAGCTTACAATGCAAACGGCTTAATTTTTCACTGGAAAAAAAGGACATGGGGCCGAAATGTCTTCTGTCATCCAATTAAAGGAAAGGATAAAACATAGTCATACAGTTACATCAGGCCGCTTTAGATGATTAGAGCAACTTGAATTCTAAAAGAAAGGAGGCTCAGAAGAGATTTTGCTCCCCTCCCAGCCAGAGCTTTTGTGAAACATTGTCCTAAACAAATAAAAGAATTTTGCTCAAATGATCTACCTTGCTGTTTTCTTCTCCTTTGAAGAAGCCTGCGGTACAATAGGCAACCCATCAGGAATAATTAGATTATACGGCAGCATCCATGGAAACAATACAGCTTTTTTTGGGGGGGAGAGGCGGGTAGTCCCCTACAGAAGATCTTAGGAATCGCATCTATTATGGATATCTTTTACTATTTCAAAGACGGCACAGCTCCAAATTATGGGAACTAGCAGTGGGGCAAATTCTGATTGCTTCATGCTTTGTCCCCTGTCAATAATTATTACTACATGAAACAGTCAAGCACTCACTGTAACCACATGAAGTGGTCATTGTAGCCAGGAGGACAATCGGATCACTGGCAGAAATGGACCACCTTTTGTAGTCTTAATATTTGCCTCTCTATGTGTGCAGGACACAAGAACGAAGAGACCAGCCTGAATAAAAAACACCAGATAACAAGACACCTGTACTTGGGAGCTTCTACAAGCAAGATGAAGACCAGCTCTGCTCCACTGCATTGTGATCCTCTTTATGCACTGATTTTATTCAGATTTTCCTTTGTAGTAAGATTTTCCAAAGGGAACTTTGACTCTTAGGACTCTTGTCATTGATAGAAAAACAAATGTGTTCCAAAAGGTATATTGTGAAAGTTGAAAGCAGAGGAAACTGGCTTCATTAAGCTATTTTTGCATTAAGCGTTTTAAATGTGAGAAAAAATGAGACCTGAAGTGAATGGCCTTTTTTATACAAGGTGCGCCCACTCATGCTCACACAGATTCGCTGCATGGGCATGAGTGGGTGCCCCCCATGTGCATGCCGTGGCGGGTGAGTGGAGATGCGTGCACACTCCCGTGGCCCACCCACCTCTACCCATCACCTACTCATGGAGCAATTCATCAAAACGGTGATGGCTCTGTGAGTGGGGATGTGGGGCAACGGGGGATCAGGGTGCGCCCATGGGCACTGGCCCCTACCCACGCTTCCGCAGCACACAACAGTTCCTCCCGCACCACGGCCTGTATAAAAAAGGCCAACGTCTGCCACAGTACAGGTGAAAATAGCCCCAAAAAGGACGACCTGTACTCGCTTGCCGTATATTGTCAGAGGTCTTTCTGATTTAGCGTTCCCACCTCTGGTGTTTTTTTACCTGACACTCCCATAGACCAAAACCACCAGAGGTGGTATCCCTAGTCTGATCTGAGGACTTAGTGCTGAGACATTCGTAATAATCAGCCTTTTAAAGAGGGGAATGACAAGGCTGGAAGGCGTCAGGCTGAGGGTCCTGGAGAGTAGGAGAGGGAGGGGTTTTCTAATGAACTTAAATAACTTATATGCACACATTCTATTGCTTTTAGTGCTATTTGGGATGTTTGGGATGAGGATTTTTGTGATAGATTTTTGCCTCTAGAAACCAGATTGAAAGCATCCGTTTGTTCCATAAAGGTTATGGAACAGCTATACAATAGCAATATATTGATGCCAACCAACAAATATGAAATGGATTTGAACTGGAAAGTAGGCTATCAGTCCCTGTAGTAATGGGTACAGTTTAAAAAGCCTGAATAGATTTAGAATCAAGAGATGGACAAGCACCATAATCAAATCTCCGAGCAATTCCCTGAGATATATTTCCCCGTTCCACCTCTAGTCTTGCCACCTTACTTATTGTGGTAATTCCATTCAGACTGTTGTGTCTCTTATGTTTCTCATGCAGCATCTTTGCATAGGGATCTTAGGAATATATGTAACTATACCATGGAGAATGAAGAAGTAGCAGCTAATCTGAATCACTTCAGCATTTACAGGCTGGTATGGTGCAGTTCTATTTCCCAAGCTGTCAGGGCTTAAACAGTGGCTGTGTTTAAACATCCACAAATGATTTAGTAAAGAGAGTGCTTGATGGAAATGCAGGAAATCCAAGTTCAAGTTGTGTGCTAGCTCACACAAACCTCCTGTATGTTTTTGGTAAGTCACTTAATCTACCCTGGGCCTCAGTTCCCTATCTGTAAAATGGAGATATTGCTTCGCTGCCTTGCAGGGGTATTGTGAGGTCAGATCATCCATTAATGGGTGTTTTTAAATGAGATGCTGTCACACATGGCCACCCAGTAACCACTCATCTCACTACCCATCTAAAGGTGGAGTGGGGGGATGCATGCTCCCGTGAGTCATATAGCACCCATTCATCGCCACCCATTGTGCACTGCCAAGAAAACTGGAGTGTGCCATGTGGGGCAAGCCAAAAAGGTGCATGGCGGTGGTTGGAGTGACAGTGGCATCGTTCTCGCTCTGAAGTCGACTGATTGTGGCATAGAGTTAGTTTGCAAACCTATGCCATGGCTGCGCGGGCAGCAAAGAAGAGGTTCTTTGCTGCTCTCATAGCATCTGCAAAGTCATGTCCAGCTGAGCATTTCCGGGTGGTGAGAAGACTGGTCAGTCTGGCCTCCCTCCTCCTGTAACTGGAATTTTCCAGTGCTTGCTGTGACATGTTTGTCAACTTTTTTGTGGATAAAATTGCTCAAATTCACCACAACTTCAACACTGCACTTGCAGCAGTAGGAGAACCAGAGGTTATGGAAGCTTGCCTTGTCCCGTTTTATTAGATCAGTTCCAGTGGGTGTCGCCCACTGATGCGGAGGAGGTCCTTGGGGCGGTTAGAGCCACGTGTTGTGAACTGGACCCATGCCGGTTGGCCACTGGTGGCTAGGGTGGTCAATGCCTCTCTTATGGAGGACACTGTCGAGCTGGCCAGTTATTGAGCAGTGTCTACCTTCCCTTTTTAGGGAAGGTTATTGAATGGGTGGTGGCTCAGCAGCTTCAGGGGCATCTGGACTATGCTTGTTTTCTAGATCCCTCACAGTCTGGCTTTCATCCAGGCTTTGGCACTGAGACTGCGCTTGTGACCTTGGTCGACAACCTCCGCTGTGAGTTGGGCTAGCTTCAGTCGACCCTGTTGATTCTGTTAGGTCTCTCAGCTGCATTTGATACCATTGTCCACGAGATGTTGGCGAATCACTTGCGGGACCGAGCCAGAGTGGGCGGCACTTTTCTTGAATGGTTCTGTTCCTTCCTGACTGGAAGAACTCAACATGTGCTGCTGGGTGATTGGTCGTCATATCTTCGGGACCTCACGTGCAGAGTCCCGCAAGGCTCTATCTTGTCTCCTCTCCTGTTCAACGTGTATATGCAGCCTTTGGGTGAGGTCTTCAGAGGGTTTGGTGTGTGGTGTCATTAGTACACTGACAGACTTTAGCTGGTGTTTTGGGTGTTCAGCAGTTCTGAAAAATGCTTCTTGGCACTCACGATGCAGATCAGTGGAGATCTCTTTGTGACAGACACTGTGTGAAATGACTAGATGACCCTTGAGATCCCTTCTGGCCCCACAGTTCTGTGACTGTGAATGTAAACTGTGTATAAGAATGTAAACTGTATATCATTCTCTGTTACCTGAGAATGATATGTCCCCAACCAGGAATGGTATAATTCCCTGTTTACAAACACATGCAAATCCAACTAACTGGGCCATTCCATGTACACTTAAAACAAATGAAATAAAATCAATTTGTGATTGTAAGCTCTCGGGCAGGGACCGTGTCTATTTTATTTTTTGTAAAGCGCCAGGTACATCGCTGGAGCTATATAAATGCTTATAATAATTAATAATTAATAATTAATAATTAATAATTAATAATTAATAATTAATAATTAATAATTAATAAAAACTAAGGCAAGCTGAAGACATCCTTTGGCAATGGTGACGAAGACAAAAGCATTTGATTTAGAGTTGCTGTGCACGGTAGTACTAGCTGCTTCCACTAAGGGGTGCTAGATCTCCAAATATTATCCTCCACACCCTTTTGTTGCTAAGATTACCTCAGCAATGTCCACTACTGTGTCTCAGACTGCTGAACCTTTCATGAAACAATTTTACATGCAGCATGTTTTCCTAAAAGAGCTACAACATACTGTGGGTTATATCTGTTAAACAACAACAAAAAATCTTTGTATTAAACTAGCCTGTGCAATTAATTCTTCTCTGAATTGACTTGTTTTGTGACAGAATGACACGGATATTAGCTTTGATTTCACAGAAGTGATTGTGTACGTTATTCTGGGAGAATCTGGGGAGTCTTAACAGTGGGAGAGAGAAGTTTCTCATGCTGTTTTAACATTTGTCTCCTTCCAGGATCCATTGTGTGATGTTGTGCCATCATTTATTGCTGCCACCATAATTGTAAGTTCCTTTTGCTTTTACATCAGACTGACTTTGCCATGATTCAGAACTATTAAAACCTGATAGCTTGCCAGAACACACCTATTGGTATTTGATAAATAGATAACCCAGCAGGGCCTTTTAAAATAAGCTGTGTAATCAGGAAAGTGACACAGTTCTAAAGATCTAACAAAGAAGGTGTCAGGGGAAGAAGAGAGTTAAAGAGATTTCACTTTTTATATACTTACAAACTAAAAACAGATTTGCCTTTGATTTGAAGAACAGTTTTTTTGGGTGCAGAGAAATAATGACACAATCATTTTCAGCTTATGAGTACTCTCTTTAAATTGACAAAAGGTGAGTGTTGAAACTCTCCTACCTCAAAGCTCATGTTTATATAGTATGGAACTTACATTGGTATCTAACCAAATTCCAACCAGATTCAAGTTGCATTTTTACAGGCACCGTGGTCTTTCGAAAACAGAAATCTTATCTGAAATAGGGGGAAGAGGGGTTTCTAGCAGAAACTTGGCTAGAAGCCACAGGGTGTGCACATAACATTTATATAGGCTCTGCACGTAACATGTATATTCTCCCTCTTACACAAAAGGAAAAGTATTCTTTTTTGTGGCATCATGAACTACGTCTCCCCAAAACTGAGGAGCAGTGAATCTGGTTGAGAAATTCATGCTGGAGCCTTTTAAATCAGGAAAATATGATTTTGAATTAATTGCCTTTTTCACAGGGACATTCTGATGTTTGAATACACAGGTCAGTGCATCCAAAATGAGGAAGCTTTGTTTGGGATTAAAAGCGACAGAGATGATATTTTGGGATTTTTGTTTTGATGATAATATTGAAATTTAATTTTTTTTTCATTTCAGCTCAGGACAGAACCTTCCCTCCCCCCCACCTTTCCTTTTTTGTGAAAGAGTAACATTCCCTGACCATCCCTTGTCTTGCCCCAGGTATCAGAAAAAAACTACAAGAGGTAGGATAATGAAGCAGACTCTTTGCTGTCCTAGGTCCATTACCAGTCTACAGGGAATGTCTGGGAACAGGGGGTTTGGCCGGAACATCTATAATATGTTCAGGCAATCCTCAATTTCCTGGATAGCCCTGTATGGAGCCATTGTAGCTGGCACAAGTATAAAGCCTCCCTGAACATTCTCTGTGGGATAAGACCAGGCAGCCAAGGATCAAATAAAACAGCAGAGATATTGGGAGATGGATTATCAGCCACCTGCTTTTTGCCTCCTGTCCCCTAAAGCTGTGCTGGGTGCCATGCAGCTAGTATCCAAGTTATGACCCCCCGAGACAGCCTAGCCATTTGAACACAGTCAGCATAGAAATTGCCATCTTGGGACTTGAAATGGAGATGGGAACCCAGAATAAGGATGCCTGCCCAGGTGTCAGGATCTTAAAACACTCCTGTAGGGTGCATTAGAAGGAACAGGTGACTTTCACATGTGCAGTCGACACACGTGTGGGCCCTGGTGGAACTGCACGTGTGGCAACTCTTATAGCTACGCTCCTGTTCCTGTCCAACACGTTATCCACTAGGCTACACTGGCTCTCAAGCTGTGCAATATGTGTGCCCTCTGTGTACACCAAGTATGGACTCCCAAGTCCATCTCTCAGATAGTCGCTAAGGAGGGCAAGCCCATTAGCAGATGGGCGGAACGCTTGTGCAGGATGGTGTCCTTCCAGGCTGGTTCTGCTGTTGCAGTCACAAGGGGTGTTTTTAGACAGATGGGCTGTCCCAGTGCTGGCTGAGCCAGCCCACTTCAACCTTGGGCTGGCCGGTCTGTCTAAAGGCACTCTGCCAGATGTGGAAGTGGAGCAGGCTGGTCAAACGTGGGGCACCGTGGTGCACAAGTTGGAGCTGCTCAGCGGACCCACTTTGCAGCTCCGCTTTTGGCCAGAGTTTTGGGGCGCCAGCCTAGACCGTTGGCCGATACGCCCACAACTCTATGGTGCAGGGGGAGGGGGTGCTGCATGGGCTGACTGTGGGACAGGGCAACCGCTGATTCCATCTGAAAACAGACCCAAGCAGGCAGACACAGGGGTGCACACCAAGAGCAGCTCCAGGGGCAGGTAGCTCCACATTGGTCTGTTTACACCCAAGGAATTTATCAGTTCTTCCTGGGCAATTTACTACTACTACTAATAATCATTTCTATCACGCTTCTAGGTGTATGCAGCGCTTTACAGACACAGATTTTCAGAGGGGTTTGTAAGTCCAGTGGGCTTACCATCTAAGATGGATGAGGGGAACACACAGGAACAGACAGACACACATTCCCATTTACAGATGGGGAACTGAGGCAGAGAGGCTGACACTTGGCCCAATGTCACCTAGTGAGTTCATTGGTTAGGATGAGATTTGAACCCTGGTCTCCCAAGTCCAAACCTAACAATTTATCCACCACAGCACACTGTGCTCACCCCTCAGGAAAGGAGACAGGTGTGGTTTCTTGGACAGACTTGTTTGGCAGTTCTGGAAGGGTGGGTACAGGGCTGGCATTAAGCAGGGTTAGTCGGGGGCATGGCCAAGGTCCTGCAGTTTAGCACTGGTGTTGCCCTTCCTCCTGAAACTACTGTGCCAGGCTCACAGGCTATTGCTGTGGTAGTCTTGGGCTCCTTCAGCACAACAGTGCCACACTGTCTCCCACGCAATGAAGGGTGCTGTAGAGAGCAGCACGTTGGTGCCTTGATAAAAGCATTGGGTGTACCTTCTGGGTCTGCTCCAAACACACTGAGGAGGGGCAAGGGGACTGAGAGATTGATTGGGCTACAAGCTATAATGCTGGCTGACCTCTGTGACCCTACTCTTTGTCTCCAGGGTGGCACTGGCACACCTGGTACTGCCCTGAACCCCAGAGAAATAGCAGTGATGTGCTCACCCTCAGGAAAGGAGACAGGTGTGATTTCTTACACAGACTTGTTTGGCAGCTCTGGAAGGGTAGGTACAGGGCCGGCCTTTAGCCGGGCCACAGCTAAGGCCCTGCTGTTAGAAGCGGCCCTGCAGGGAGACCAGTTCTGGTAGTCCCAAGTCTAGTGTTCCTGAGGCCCTGGGATGGGATATTTCTGTGGGGTCCTCTCCCTGCCCACAATTCTCAAACTTTGGGACTAGTGTATTGGTTGTATCATCCTTTCACACCACAGGCACTGACAGCTCCAAGGATCACTAAGGCCGCTTTTAGACGATCGCGGCGGCGCCCGCGCTTGTTTTTCAAAACTACCAGGAGGCGGGTTTACACGTGACACCGGCGCCGATTATGCGCATGTGTGGGCGCCGCGCATCCATTTCCGGCCATGAGCTGACAGGGTCGCCGATCGAGGGTGGACATACGCGGCCGGAAATGGATGCGCGTCACCCACACATGAGCATAATTGGTGGCGGTGTCACGTGTAAACCCGCCTCCCGGTAGTTTTGAAAAACAAGCGCGGGCGCCGCCATGATCGTCTAAAAGCGGCCTGAGGCTCTTGCGTGAAGCAAAAGAGTGACGGTGGTGATATTTTGAAGCAAGAGCAAGAGTTCTGACATTATGACATGGATACGTGCAAGAATGAAGTTTGAAAATCCACTTGCTAACTGTCCAGCTGAAGGCAATTTCAGCTGCCAAACATTTGACCTGATTTTCAGGCATTGTTGGATAATCTACTACTGCTTTAAAAAGTTTCAGTTTCCAGAGGAGCCAGAACTGACTCTGAAAAGCCCCTTTGACCACTCAGAAGAGGCCTTATATAAAGTCACTTGCAACCATATGCAATCCATTAAAAGTCAGATACAGTGGGGGTAAACAAAAGTTTGTATTATTTCTAATTTTGCCTAAAGAAGGCCTAAGGGATGTAAAAAAAAAAAAAGAAAAATGATTTTTTGAGACAAGGGTCTGGCACAGCCTCTTCGCAGAGAAAAAAAGAATCCACAAAGTTGAATTCTGGATTTGAGATGTCCCAGAGGTCTGGATTGTGTAGTTCAAAGATTTGGGTTCAGGCTTGTATGTTAGAACTAGTGATGCATGGCCAAAAATTGGGCTGGTTATTTTTAAACAGTAACACTTACATCTAACCATCTCCAGTCCACTTTCCATTCCCTTGGGGAAATTAGAATGATTCTGAATATTCTGTGACATCACAACAACATGGTCACTTGCTGTAGTGAGCTCACGTGTAGTTTATATAAGTTCATACTCATTTAACGTAGTTTAAACTGCTTTTTTTTTTAGTGACTGGCAGCATCTGTCCATCTCCACAGTCTGGAGATGACTGTAGGAGTCACAGTGGTGGGTGTTTTCAGACAAGCAAGGCAACCATGGTGGCGTCCATAGCCACCGTGTGGCTCTGCCACAGAACATCCCACAAATGCGTAGGGCGTGGGGAATGAAACAAATGGGCCGTTCCCAGAGTGGCTACTGCAACCACAGAGGCATCCATCACACATTTGGCCTGCCTCACATGGTGCACTCCAAATTTCCCAGCATTGCTCCATGAGCAGCTGAGAGTGAATGCTCCGTGGCTCATGGGAGTGCACATCCAACTACTCCACCTTCAGACAGGTGCTCGGATCGGGGCTCATGGGTGGCCATGTGGGGTATCATCTCATCAGAAAACACCCTGTGACAGGATGCCAGGCTAGTACAGTAGTGGGGAACTGTTCCATTGCCATCGAGCCCACTGTACAATAATTTGTTGGCTAGGCCTGTCAGTAGCACCCAACTGTACAGTCAGGGAGCTGAGGCTCAGAAGCAACTTGCAAAATGGGACTAAGAACTGAAAATGGCACTTCTAGGTCCAAGTACATTTCACTGTCCACTGAACTACATAGGTTTCTGGCTGACACCATATTTATTTATTTATTTATTTAGTGATTTGTATCCCACTCCCTCCAGCCCCACGGCAGTATATAACCAGGCCTGACAAATACTTTAGTTGGCAAACTACCCCTTTCAGAGTTGCTGTACCTCTCTATTTTGTCTGCTGGACTGGAACCATGGCTGCAGAAAATTGATTTTCAGATTTCCTCCTTTGGCCCTCAGTCATATGGAACCGTGAGTGCACAGGACCATGCAAACATACATAGTGGAGGAAAAGGACCTCTGAGTAAGCTCCCAAGCTCCCATTATGGCTGTATTTACAGGAGACACTTAGTACGGGGAAAATCCTTTCTCCCGATTGATTTTTGAATGTGTGAAAGGGTTAGGTCACAGGATACAATAGGTGAAATATACATGAACTCCCCAAAAAGTTAAGCCATAAAGCAAGGTATAACAATGGGTCTAAATTCATCCACCCATATTTCTTGTAATGTGTGAAGGGATTAATCTACATGTCAGTCAGCCAGGTGCTGCAGGAGGGAAATTGAGGTCATTTCTCCCTGGGGGGTCATTCTCCACGGCCTGCCTGGTGGGGACAATGCAGTGTTGTTTTTTTCTTTAAAAAAGGAAAAAGACATAATAATAGGACACTATTAGTAGCACGGCAGTGCAGGTAGGAACTTTTGAAAGAGGGGAGCAAACATGGGAACAACTAAAATGCACAACTGCAAACTCTTGCAACGAGGAGTGCAAGTGGGAGAAGAGTCTCTTGTGAATGCAGCGTATGATGGCTGCTTGTTCTGCACTATAGCTGATTCCTCACACTGGTTCCGCCAAGCATGGAGAGGAGCCAATAGCCGCTTGAAGAAGACAGCAGATGTGGCGGAGTCTTCAGATTGTGCTTCAAACCATGTGATCTTCCCCAGCACTCCCTGTGTCATATCCCACACTTTTTAAAAGAAAAAAGGCAGAAAAGGGGAGGAAGGGGTGGGGGGATACGGCAAGTGAAATACAGTTAGAGAAAAAGACAGAAGGAAAAAGAAAGAGGAAATTAAGAGAAGCTGCAAAGAGACTGAGGGCGCATTCAGATGTGTGTTTAAATCACACAGCAGCGGCGGCAGCATCGTGCGATTTAAAGCAACGCGCACTTCCGGGTTGGTGTGAATGCACCGAGTGCGCACACTTCAGCGTAACGCGAACTGTTGGAGTGCGGTTTTCAAAGCTGCTCTGAGCATCTGAATGCAGCCTAAGACTGTGACACAGAGAGCGAGAGAAAGAGAGAGAGTTGATGGTGGTGGTGGTGTTAGTCTTTACTAGAGTTGCCACCTGTGGTGGTTTTTTACCTGACACTCCCATAGGCCAAAATGGAAGTGTCAGGTAAAAAAGGACCAAAGGTGGCAACCCCAGTCTTTACAAGACGTAAGTAGTTGAGTTTTAGCTTTGTTTCCCACAGACTGTGTACCCAGTGAATAAATCATCTACCACTTTTTGATTTTCAAATGTTGGCTGGTATACAAAATTAATATATCACAATGTAACAAATTACTTCTCTGTTCATCTGTCACTGACAAGTCATTAAAACACATTCCATTTAATTATAATGTATAGATTTATAAAAGCTTGGCCTCCCACACTCTTTAGAGAGCATGTGTCACCTAAGAAGAATACAACAAATAGACTTCTTCTCAAATGTATGGTAGGAAACAAAGAAAGGTGAAGAACCCCTGGGCCCTTTCATTCCCTAATGCTGCAGTGCTCACACACACACATCAACAAAATGAAGGGCCATTGGCTCCGTCAAGCTAGTAGGAAGATGAATGCCAGGCTTCATAATACTAACTTCGAGAAGCCTTCATGCCACGCCTTTCAGACTCCAATCTGGAGACTGCTAGCTCAAAAACCGAAACTGACTTGAACTGCCATGTCAGATCACCACAAAATCATTAATCACTTGGGTAGCAGAGAAACAAAACTCCCAGTGCTGGGACAGGAGCCTTTGAGCAAAAGGATGTGTAGCATACAAAGGGGAGAATCTCAATCATACTCCAGCAATCCATGGCTGATGCATGGTCCCTAAGTGAATCATGAAGCTGGAAGAGACCTCAAGGATTATCAAGTACAACCCCCTGTGCTAAAGCAGGATTAACGAGGCCTTAATCATTGCTAACACTTATCCAGCCTCCTCTTAAAAAACTCCAGGGAAGGAGGTTTCACAACCTCGCTTAAGAAGTAATGTACCACGGGCCATCAGCTTGCAAACGCAGTTCTCCTGGTTCTCAGTCTAGCACACTATCCATTGAATCAATCACCTTGGCTCTTAAATGTAGCCCATTGGTACAATCAAGAATAGCCCCTGTAAATACTGTTACAGAACATGTACTGCTGAATGCAAAGAGAGATTCTATGCAAGCTCTCTAAGGTGAAAAAATGGTCAGAGGCTGACGTCATTCCCTACGAATGTTTGGGGGAGGCTGGGAGGGGTTTGTTTCTTCTTGTGTCTTTCAAGATGCAGTATTATTATTATTATTATTATTATTATTATTATTTCTTATAGCGCCAGCGATGTACCTGGCACTTTACAAAGAATAAGATAGACACAGTCCTTGCCCGAGAGCTTTTTGACTTTCAATAAAGATTATTAAAATTAATAAATAGATAAATAAATAAATATAGAATAGCCCCCTTGGCTGCTCTCTTAAGCCCAGTGCCCAGTCCAAAGAAACCAGAGAGACTCTTTACTGTCCTAGTGGAAGCTGGATATTTCAGAAAAATCCCATCCCTTAATATACAGCCCATGTTACACAATACATCAGCCCTCTCAACTCACTGTAAAGTTTTCTGGGTCAATTTAATAAGATGAAATTTTAAAAGTAATTTATTTATTTTGGCATCAAGTCTTGGCTCCACCAGTTGTGGGGAGAGAAAATTGTCTGAAAACAATAAATAATTGTCAGGCTAAAAAATGCAATGATCATCCAGTCCAACATAAAGTGAAAGGAATTAGAGGACTTGATGCTTCAATGGTCCACAGTGGATTAATTTTTAAATATTATCCATGAAACAAAGAAAGAAATTTAGACAGCATTGATAAGAATGGACCCCTAAAATTCCCCTACAATGAGTACCCCCCCACACACTCTTGCTATGTAAACTGAGGCCAAGGGACCTGAGAAGAAGGGCATGCAAAAAGCCCCCAGGAACCAACTGAGGCCAGAGAACATGGGGATAGAGGCTTGACAGGGAAGCCTCCCCATACGAAGTGCACAAGCAGAAAGGGGGGGCAGGAGAAAAGTAAAGGAAAAGTAA
Source organism: Sphenodon punctatus (assembly GCA_003113815.1). Taxonomy (NCBI): domain Eukaryota; kingdom Metazoa; phylum Chordata; class Lepidosauria; order Sphenodontia; family Sphenodontidae; genus Sphenodon; species Sphenodon punctatus. The sequence continues at coordinate 6,743,416 of QEPC01008436.1, read as the reverse complement.
GGATTGGGCCTGATGCCAGGATCACTAGCTCACTCATGTAAAATACCAGTTTTCAGCTTGGAGGAAAGAATAAAGGGAAGACACACAAAGTAAGAATGGAGCCATTAGCAGAAGAGTGTGTTTTCTATTGATCAAAGCCTCAGGGACATGACTTAGCTCAGTAACATCCCCCATGCAAGCGAGACTAGGGATCCCTTGTGTTAAGCAGACATTAGAAACCAGGTGTGTCTTTTGTGTTACAGGAGCCGGTCGTTAGCTCCTTCCTCCCCTCCTTAACTACCCTCCAGCCACTGTTGTTTACTCTTTCCCCCAGTGTCAAAGATATCTTATGCATCTTGTATGACCCTTTTTGTGATGGAAGTAGAAGTTTTGGTTCTTCCCCTCATCAGCCCATTGTACACCCCATACAGCACAGCTTAGTCTCTCAAATCCTTTGTTCAGTACCCTATAACTGCCCCTGGTTTCCCCATCAACCTCGGAGAAACCTTGGACCCCAGATACATGCAGGTCTCCCTGCGTGTGTCTCAGCTAATGGATCCCCCCAGACCTCGGCCTCCCCCCCTCCTTTTTGGACCCCAACATTGCTGGATCCTAGGCTGCTGATCCTGCTCAATCAGCTAGGAGAGGTAAACTATAGGTCCAGTCTCTTGCTTTTTCTTCCCCTCTGCAGAGCCTAAACCCCTCAACCCCTCTGTTCTTCAGTGCACTGTCCAGCCGCAGTCTGTGTTTTCTTTGTAGTCTTTATTTGTATCCCTGGAGCCTCTGTTTGTACTCCTGTACTCCGGGGAACCCCAGCTTAAGGCTATTAAGTCATTCCCCCCTGAAGTTAAGGAACAGTAGATATTGGGTGGCTCTGTCCCCAGTAGCTACAAGGGGGAGGGGTTTCCTATACTTTCCCAGCCGCAGTCTGTGTTTTCAAGCTTACTTTCCCTTCCCTCGCATTTATTTGCATTTTTGTCCTTCATGTTCCATCAACTAGACCTGGACTGTGTTGTAGTATTAGCCTGTATGTGTTTCTGTACCTTATTTGGGTTCTCTTTCTTTTATTGTATAACTCAATAAACCTCGTTTAATTTTATTGAAGCATTTGTGTCTTTTTCTTTCTATTTGGGGAGGGTACATAAACTGCTGTAGCGTGTACTGTCCTCAGCTTGATCCCTTTGAACACGGGGACCCCCCACAATTTTGACTAAACTTGGCTAATTCCCCTAAATTTAAAGATAGAGCAGATATTGGGGAACCAACCCCCCAATAATCTCATGTGGCAGGGGGTCTCGTGTTAACAGCATCCAGTCAAAGGAGACCAACAGAGCATGCAAAAAGGTATCCGCACACATTATACTTTCTTTTAAATAAAACAGAAACAAAATGGAAACATTTCATTTCTATGAGGCTGAATAGTGTGCACCAATAAAAGATGACAAAGCAAGCTTTGGAGAAGCATTTTAAAAAGAGTGAAAGAGTCTTTTGCTGTATTAAATTGTTAATTGTAGATTGACATGGAACATTCTTTTTCTTAGATCAAAGTAGTTGGGTTTTTTAATTTATTATTTCCCCCCCCCCTTCAATTTAGCTTTGTTATGTTAGATTGTAAGCTCTCAGGCAGGGACCGTGTCTATCTTGGTTTCTGTAAAGCGCCAGGTACATCGCTGGCACTATATAAATGCTAATAATTAATAATAATAATAATAATAATAATAATTAATAACTGGATCAAAGTAAACTAGGATCACTGAATGTTAGGGTTGGGGGGATTCTCAAGGGGCTTGGCAATGGAGGCATTATGGAGGACACCCTAGCAGCAGCCAAGGACCCCAGCAGCCTTCTCCATACTTTAAAAAGCCTCTAGGACGGCCTGGAGGGAAGGGGTCCCTTGTTTCATCTATTGTTGTTGTGCCTGCTGAGCCTTCAAGCTTCCCCATATTTGCCGAACATCCTAAGTCCCACCTGAGCAGTTGGGGCTGAGGAGGGTGACTTTTGGTGTTACCCTCTAATGGAGACAGAGGGGGAGGTGGTAGTGACTATGGAAAAGTTTGCTTTGAATGGGGGTGGTGGGGGATTTGGGATTTGCCACAGCCCTTTGTGGGAGGGCGCAGGCAGAGGAAGGGTACTTTCTGGGTGAGACTAGCTGGGGACTTCTGGGAGACTAGCTGGGGAAAGGGACTCTCTTGTGTGATGACTGTTCACTCAATGACCTCATTGCTCTTTGGAACACCTTGCTGACTGAGGTCATTGACCAAATGACTCCGAAGTGTCTGCTCCCTAAGCATCAGCACAGCAGACCCCCCCTGGTTTACAGAGGATCTGCGTCAGCTGAAGCAGGAAGGGCAGTGGTTGGAGTGACAGTGATGCCGTACTCATGATGAAGCTGATAGATTATGGCATAGAGTTAGTTTAAAAACCTATGCCATAGCTGTGCGAGCAACAAAGGGGTTCTTTTCTGCCCTCAAAGCATCTGCAAAGTCCTGTCCAGCTGAGCTTTTACAGGTGGTGAGGGGGCTGGTCGGTCTGGCCTCCCTCTGCCTGGAACTGGAATATTCCAGTGCCCACTGTGACATGTTTGTTGACTACTTCGCAGATAAAATCGCTCAGATGCACCACAACTTCAATGCAACACTTGATACAATAGGAAAACCAGAGGTTATGGATGCCCCATCCTGTTCAGTTTCGTGGGATCAGTTCCAGTGGGTGTCACCTGGTGATGCGGGGGAAGTTCTTGGGGTGGTCAGGGTCACCTCTTGTGAGCTGGACCTGTGCCCCTCCACACTGGGACTGTTGCTAGCGCAGATGGTCAATGCCTCCCTTCAGGAGGGCAGAGTGCCAGGCTGCCTCAAAGAGGTGCTGGTGCGGCCTCTGCTCAAGAAACCATTGCTTGACATTGACTCCCTCACCAGCTATTGGCGAGTCTCTAACCTTCCCTGTTTGGAGAAGGTTATTGAATGGGTTGTGGCTCAGCAGCTGCAGTAACATCAGTTTTCTGGATCCTTCACAGTCTGGCTTTCATCCAGGTTATGGCACTGAGACTGCGCTTATGGTCTTGGTCGATGACCTCCGCTGTGAATTGGATCAGGGTCAGTCGACCCTTCTGATTCTGTTAGATCTGTTGGTTGCTTTTGACACTGTTGATCACGAGATGTTGGTGACTCACATGCAGGACTAAGCCGGGGTGGGTGGGACTGTTCTTGAATGATTCTGTTCCTTCTTGGCCGGGAGAACTCAGTGGGTGGTGCTGGAGGACTGCTTTTTGTCCTCCAGAGACCTGTCTTGTGGAATCCCACAAGGTTCTATTCTGTCCCTTCTCCTGTTCAATGTGTATATGCAGCTGCTGGGCAAGGTTGTGAGACGGTTTGGTGTTCAGTGTCATCAATATGCTGATGACACCCAACTCTACTTCTCTTTTTCATCTGACCCAGACCCAGCAGTCTCAGTGCTTACTCGGTGTGTGGGGGCTGGATGAGGGTGAGTCATCTAAAGCTGAATCCCAACAAGATGGAGATGATGTTGGTGGGGAGGGCAGTGGGGTTGGCATCTCCCGTCGTTGATGGGGTTTGTCCTTCACTGATCCCTCAGGTTCATAGTCCGGAGGTGCTCCTCAATTCCCAGCTCTGTCTGGATGCCCAGGTGGCAGCTGTGGCAACTACATCTGGTGCGATGGCTTCAGATGAATGTCTCGGACTCTGACCTTGCCACTAGCATCCATGCTTTCATCACCTCAAGACTGGACGATTGTAACGCACTCTACGTGGTGTTACCCATGGTGATGGCTTGGAAACTGCAGCTGGTGCAGAACACGGCGACTCATCTCCTTATGGGAATGGGTCGCCATGAGCACATTACACCAGTGCTCCTTTCTTTGCACTGGGTGCGCATAGTCTTCCAGGTCTGATTCAAGGTGTTGGTGCTTACCTATAAAGCCCTATATGGCCTGGGCCTTACATATCTGCAGGACTGCCTCACTCCCTGGGCTCTGGATGGGCCCAGTGGTCAACCAGGAGTGCAACAACAGGGGGCAACTATGGAAAGGGCACTCTCGGTGGCCGCACCAAGCTGACCCAAGCTGCTGTGAGAAGAAGGGTGTGGGATACAAAAGTTGTATAAATAAAACAAATAAAATAAACAAAGGCAAGGGAATGGGCGGGAGGGGAGGTTTTTCCCCCCTGCCTGTTTGCTGGTCTTTCTGCCAGTGGGGATGTTGGCATTGGGAGATACCTCCTAGCTGCATTTAGCCCTCAGGGACTGTGCATCATTTGAAATAAATTATGAGCCCCAGAGGTAGGATTCTAAGCGCCTTTGGCCAGAGGATGGAGGCACCCAGAGGAAGGGAGACAGTGGGCAGCCTGTTGGGGCATGATGGGCAGTTCCAGGTGCATCTCACTGCTATCAGATTCCTGGACCCATGTCAGTCTGGTTTTCATTAGGGATGTGCAAACGCGGTTTGGAAGTTCGGAGTTAGGACCGAACGCGAATATTTCGGTCAACTGAATCGAACTTTCAAACCGAACTCGAATTCAACCGAGCTGTTCGGTCGAATCCGAACCAGTTCAGAAGGCCAAAAAACCACGGGTCTGAACATGGTTCAGAAGTTTGTAATTCAACCGAACTCAAATAGTTCGGTCGACCGTACTGAACTTTTGAACCGAACTCGATTTTCAAACCGAACCAAACCAAATTTCCAAACTCAGTTCTGTTCGCACATCCCTAGTTTTCATACTGAGCATAGTATTGAGACTGCATTCATGGCCGTGGTCGATAAGCAAGAGGCTTGCTAGAGAGTCAGTTGGGCCATTAAATGACCAGGGGGTAAGAAGGGCACTCAGGGAAGATAAGGCCATTGCAGAGAAGCTGAATTATTTCTTTGCTTTGGTCTTCACTGCAGAGGATGTTGGGGAGATACCCACGCCAGAACTACTCTTTGTAGGTGAAGAATCGGAAGAGCTGTCACAGACCAACATGACTCTGGAAGAGGTTCTTGAGCAAATTGACAAACTAGATAGAAACAAATCACCAGGACCAGATGGTTTACACCCCCAGAGTTCTGAAGGATCTCAAATATGAAATTACAGACCTACTACTGGTAATCTGTAACCTATTGCTAAAATCTGCCACTGTACCTGAGGCCTGGAGGATAGTGAATGTAACACCAATATTTTAATAGGGTTCCAGAGGCGATCCTGGAAACTACAGACTGGTGAGCCTGACATGTGTGCTGGGCAAAATGGTGGAAACTATTATTAAAAACAGACTCACAGGGCATATTGATAAAAATGGCATAATGGGGAAGAGCCAACATGGATTTAGCAAAGAGAAGTCATGCTGGAATTTTTTGAGGGTGTGAAGAAGCATGTTGGTAAGGGGGAGTCAGTTAATATAGTGTATCTGGATTTTCAAAAAGCTTTTGTTAAGTTCCCACATGAGAGACTCTTGAGGAAATTAAAAAGTCATGTGACAGGAGACAGTGTCCTATTGTGGATTGGTAACTGGTTTAAGGATAAGAAACAAAGAGTAGGATTAAATGGTCAGTTCACAATTGAGAAAAGTAAATAGTGGACTACCCCAGGGATCTGTACTGGGACCAGTGTTGTTTAATGTATCCATTGATGATCTGAAAAGCAGACTAATGAGTGAGGTGATCAAATTTGCGGATGATGCCAAGTTATTATTTATTTATTTATTTCACTTGATTTATTTGCCACCCCCTCCTGCCACAGCAGCTCGGGGCGACTTACAACATTTTAAAACATAAAAATATATAATAAAACATATCCAATATAAATAAATAACAATAAATAAAAATATAAAAACAATAATTGAATCCCAAGGCAGAGCTAAAACGCCCCCACCCCTCCCCATTCCAACCACCACCCATCTCCCTCACCAAACGCCTGGTGGAACAGTCAGGTCTTACACTGTCTTTGGAAAGAGGGGAGGTCTGAGGCCAGGTGGACTTCCTTCGGGAGGGAGTTCCACAGCTGAGGTGCGGCCACCAAGACTGCCCCCCTCATCATCACCACCTGGGGGACTTCGAGGAGGGTGCTCCCAGAAGACTGCAGGGGCCACTCCAGGAACGTGAGGAGATCCTGAAGATAGGCGGGACCCAAGCCATTTAGGGCTTTATAGGTCAAAACCAACACCTTGAACTGGGCCTGGAAGACTATAGGAAGCCATTGCAGAGAACGGATCACTAGTGTAATGTGCTCATGATGACCCATCCCCGCATTCTGCACCAGCTGCAGTCTCCACCAGACCGTCACCAAGGGTAGTCCCATATACAGCATGTTACAGTAGTCAAGTCTTGAGGTGATAAAGGCACGGATGATGGTGGGTAGGTCCAAGTCTGAGACACATGGCCTAAGTTGTCGTACCAGGGGTAATTGGCAAAATGCTCCTCTCGCAACAGCTGCCACCTGGACATCCAAGTGGAGCTGCGGATCCAGGAGCACCCCCAGACTACAAACTTGAAGGACCAACGGAGGGCGGACTCCATCGATGATGGGTGCGACTACTCTCTTGGCCCCTCTCACCAATATCACCTCCATCTTCTCGGGATTCAGTTTCAAGTGGCTGCCCTTGTCCAGTCCCTCACAGCTGCCAAACACCAGGAAAGCACCTAGACTGCTGGGCATAGGTCAGCTGAAAAAGAAAGGTATAGTTGGGTGTCATCAGAATATTGATAGTACCGCACAGCAAACCCTCTGCCAACCTCGCCCAAAGGCTGCATGTACCTTTTGAACAGGAGAGAGGACAGAATAGAACCTTGCAAGACTCCACACATGAGGTCCCAGGGAGATAATGAACAATCATCCAGCATCACACATTGAGTTCTCCCCACCAGGAAGGAGCGGAACCATTGAAGAACAGTTCCACCTACCCCGACTTGGTCCTGCAAGCGGCTCACCAACAGCTCATGGTCAACGGCATCAAATGCAGCTGAGAGATCTAAGAGGATCAACAGGGTTGAACAACCCTGGTCCAACTCGTGGTGGAGGTCATCAACCAAAGCCACAAGTGCAGTCTCAGTGCTATAGCCTGGACGAAAGCCAGAATGCAAGGGGTCCAGAAAACGAATATGGTCCAGATGCCCCTGAAGCTTCTGAGTCATCACCCACTCAATAACCTTCCCTAAAAAGGGAATGTTAGAGACTGGCCAATAGCTGGCCAGGGAGTCAATGTCCAATGATGGTTTCTTGAGCAGAGATCGCACCACCGCCTCCTCCTTGAGGGAGGCATTGACTCCCCCAGCCAGCAACGGCCCCAACGTCTCCCAGCTGGCTTTAACAGGTGGCTCTGACAGCCCTAAGGACATCCCCCGCATCAGTAGACAACACCCACTGAAACCAATCCCATAAAATAGGACAAGGCGGGGCTTCTATCACACCTCTCATTCTCCTACTGCCACAAGCAGGGCGTCGAAGTTGTGGTGAATTCAAGCAATTTTATCCACAAAAAAGTCAGCAAACAAGTCACAGCGAGCATTGAAAGATTCCAGTTCCAAGCAGAGGGAGGCCGGACAGACCAGCCCCCTCACCACCCGGAAAAACTCAGCTGGACATGACTTTGAGGGTGTTATGAGAGCAGCAAAGAACTGTTTCTTTGCTTCTCTCACAGCCTTGGCATAGGTCCGTAAACTGACTATGTTGCAATCAGTCGGCTTCAGCGCAAGAATGGCACCACCGTTGCTTTAACCGCCGTCCTTCTAGCTTCACCTGCTGCAGGTCGTCTGTAAACCAGGGGGACCTGCGTTTTTGGCAATAAGACAGCGGACGCCTAGGAGTCATGCGATAGATGGCTTCAGTTTTCAAAGTATTCCAAAAAACCACAGGGTCATCGAGCAAACAGTCATCAAGGCAGGCAGGTAATTCGTCCGGAGCATTCTGGAGCATTTATTCCAGGTAGTTAATAGGGATGTGTGAATGCGGTTCGGAAGTTCGGGGTTCGGCCTGAACTTCGGGTGTTCGGACCATTCGCAAACACCCTGAATCTGAACCGCCCTCCGCCCAAACCAGCCAAACAAAGTTCAGGTTCTGAACCGGTTCAGGCGGGGGCATGGGGGGCAGGGAGAAACCTGGCTTCCCTCCCCCCTCCTGACTGTGCGGGTGGAAGGGGTGCCGGGGAGCACCTCCCCACCACCCTGCACAGCCTCATAATTTTTTTTTAAACCCCCCACCCCAGGGATCGCTCTACCTGGTGGTGCAGAGGCTCTGGCCCTGGGTCTGGTGGCGGTGGGTCCGGGGGCAAGTCAGGAGGTGGGCCAGAGTCCCAGCACTACCAGGTAGGTTGGGCTCCGGGTCTGGCAGCAGTGGCAGGTCCAGTGGCGGTGGTGCTACGGAGCGCTTCAGGCTGCTACTAGGCCTTCTGGTTTGACCCGGAAGGCCTAGTAGCGGCCTGAAGCGCTCTGGAGCACCGGCGCCTCTGGACCTGCCGCTGGACCTGCCTCTGCCAGACCTGGGGCTGGAGCCCCGGCACCACCAGGTAGGGTGATCTCTGGGGTGGGGTTAAAAAAAATTATGAGGCTGGGCAGGGGAGGGGGTGCTCCCCGGCACCCCTTCCACCCACACAGCCTGAAGGGGGGAGGGAAAACCAGGACCCCCCAAACCCGTTCGGGCTGATCAGGCCGAACTGAATGGTTTCGTGTTCGGCCAAACCCCAAACGGGGTGAACACCAACCCCCCCCCCCTGGTGTTTGCACATCCCTAGTAGTTAAAACACAAGTGGACTGTGAAGAATTGCAGGAGGATCTTGCGAGATTGGGTAACTGGGCATCTAAATGGCAGATGAAATTTAATGTGGACAAGTGCATAGTGGTGCACATAGGGAAAAATAATTCAAACTTTTATGTACACAATACTGGGTTCTAAATCAGGAATTATTTATTCATTCATTTATTTATAGTAGCATTTGCATGCCACCCCCTCCTGCTACAAGCATCTTGGGGCGGCTAACAACATTTAAAAACATATAATAAAATTCATTAAAATCAACATTTCCCAGAATTAAAAAACCACCGAGGTAGATCCACAATCCAGAGAGTGAGGCAGTCCTGCAGGTAGGTGGGGCCCAGGCCATTTGGGGCTTTGAAGGTCAACACCAACACCTTGAATTGGGCCCAGAAGACTATCAGCAGCCAGTACAGAGAACAGAGCACTGGAGTAATGTGCTCACGTCGGCCCGTTCCCTCCAGGAGATGAGGCGCCACATTCTGCACCAGCTGCCGTTTCCGGACTGTCACTAAGAGTAACCCCATGTAGAGCTCATTACAGTATTCTAATCTCAAGGTAATAAAAGCATGGATGATTGTGGCAAGGTCCGAGTCTGAGATCTATGGCCTAAGCCGACATACCAGGTGTAATTGGTGAAATGTACGCTTTACCACAGCTGCCACCTGGACATCCAGGTGGAGCTGTGGATCAAGAAGCACCCCCAGACTATGGACCTGGAATACCAGGGGAGGATGGGCACCATCAATGACGTGGGCCATCACTCCCCTGACTTTCCGCACAATCATCACCTCCGTCTTGTCAGGATTTAACTTCAAGCAGTTCACCCTGTCACGGTAGAAGAAGAAAGTTTATTGATTACATAAGCTAGAATAGTTGATACAGAGTGGCTAAAGAAATGAAAAGTAACATAACGCATTCCTATTCTATACTGGGTAATTCTCGATATAAGATCTTACCCTACAGAGAGTACATTCTCAGTCAGTGATGTAGAATGACTGGACACTGATCTCTTAGTTGATAGAAGGCAAAGTCTTTCCTCTCAGTCCATAGTTCCAGCAGTCTCCTTTCTGGTATGCAAGATGCAGATGAGTTCTCTCCAAGAAATAGCAGAAGATGGCCTCTCTTTGTTTTGGCTCCTGACTTAAATAGCATTTTCAAAGTCCTTTGTTCGTTCTTCCTACTCAGGGAAACCTGGTGTTTGTCACATCTGCAGAGAGGTAAACAGGAAGATCCATTTGCATCTCCATAGGATTCTGTCTGGTGTCTCTCTGAAACAACATTCTTTATCTCGCTCCATTTCCTGGAGTTTCGTGTTCTCAGTTTACCTTACATGATTACATGAACTGAGTTTTCAGTTCTTATCTTTAACATTACATACATGTGTAAGTTTGAGTTTTACATATTTGCTAGACTTATAGCCCAATATTTCTCCTGTGTGGCCTTATGTTCCTTTATGACACACCCTCCTCCAGTCCTCCACAGCTGACAAACACTGGGTAAGCACCAAGACTGCTGGACCTGGGTCTGATGAAAGCGGGAGATATAGTTGGGTGTCATCATCATATTGATGACACCCTATGCCAAACTCTCTAGCAACCTCCCACAAAGCCTACATATGCACATTGAACAAGAGAGGGGACAAGATGGAACCTTGCGGGACTCCACATGTGAGGCCCTAGGGAGAAGATGAATAATATCCCAGGACCACACGCTGGGTTCTCCTGGCCACGAAGGAGCGGAACCATTCAAGAACATCCCTGTTCATCCCTGTCCGATCCGGCAGCCGAGTCACCAACAGCTCATGAGCAACGGTATCAAATGCAGCCAAGAGATCTAACAAAATCAACAGGGTCGAATGACCCTGGTCCAACTCTCGTGAGAGGTTGTCAAACAAGGCCACAAGCACAGGAAACAGACCTTGGAGTAATTGTGGACAATACATTGAAATCCTCAGCTCAGAGTGCGGCAGCTGTCAAAAAAGAAAACAATATTAGAAATTATTCATTAAGGGATATACAATAGAACTGTAAACATCATAATGCCCAGCTTTACTTTTCTTTTTCATCAGACCCGAGCCCGGCAGTCTCAGTGCTTACTGGATGTCTGGCAGCTTTGGGGGATTGGATGAGGGCAAATCGATGGAGGCTGAATCCCAAGAAGATGGAGGTGATGCTGGTGGTTAAGGTGGCAGGGGTGACGGCCGATATCATTGATGGGGTCTGTCCTCTGCGGGTTTCCCAGGTATGGAATCTGGGGGTGCTCCTTGATTCACAGCTCTGCTTGGATGTCCAAGTGGAGGCTGTGGCAAGGAGTGCCTTCCCCCACTTACATCTGGTGCGTCGACTTTGGCCATATGTTTCAGACTCTGACCTGACCACGGTCATCCATGCCTTCATCACCTCCCGGCTAGATTACTGTAATGCGCTCTACGTGGGGCTACTCATGGTGATGGTTCGGAGACTGCAACTGGTGCAGAATGTGGTGGCCCATCTCCTGGTGGGATTGGATCACCGGGAACATATTACACCAGTTCTTCGGTCTCTGTACTGGCTGCCCATAGTCTTTCGGGCCCGATTCAAGGTGTTGGTGCTCACCTATAAAGCCCTAAATGGCCTTGGCCCGACCTACCTGTGGGATCATCTCACCCCTCAAGTCTTGAATCAGCCCTTGCGGTCATTGGATGGTGCTCTCCTTGAGGTCCCCTGAGTTTTCTGGGAGACCACTACGGGGAGAGCCTTCTCAGTGACTGCTCTGTGGCTATGGAACTCTCTGCCATTAGAGGCCCGTTTGGCCCTGGATCTCCCCTCTTTTTGATGCAGCTGTAAAACCTGGCTGTTCTGCCTGGCCTTTGGTGGGGAGGATGGGTAGGGTGGGGGGTGGTTTTGGCTTAGATATAGAGTTTGGTTTGGGGTTTGATTTTAGTCCTATTTTGTTGATTTTATGTCATGTTTTTAAAGGTTTCATTGTGATTATGACTGTAATCTGCCCCAAGCCGCTGTGTGGGAGGGCGGGGTATTAAATTTTGATATAAATAAATCAATAAATCTATGGTGTGACTGCACCTTGAATATTGTGTGTAGGTCCCCATCTCAAAAAAGATATAGGAGAAATAGAAAAGCTACAGAGAAGGGCAACAAAAATGATAAGGGGTATGGAATGGCTCCCTGTGAGGCTTTCGGGAGGAGACAGGGGAACGGGGAGCAGGGCCATGGAGGGAACTCACACTCGCAGACACACGAAACAACCCGGCTAGGCTAGGAAAACAAACCCTCAGGATCTTATATGGCCTAGATCATCACGGGGTATCTGGCGTGAACACCGACCGGGCATTTTACAGGAGGGGCTACACGTACCAGGGAAGTGGGTAGGAAGGGGGACTGCGCACAGTGCAGGGGGGTCCCCGATGAGACCCCCAGGAGGGGAGAGTGAGGACAGGGTACAAGCACATGATCGAAGGGGCCCAGGAGTGACTTTCACGATCAATAGGGATCCACACTTACCATTTGGGAGGACAGACACTCACCACACACTCGCACCTAACACTTTCACAGTCACTCGCCACACACACGATCCAGGAAGGGTTCAAGACAATAGATACAAATGCAGCAAGAGGGGACCGGTCTCACGAGGTTACTCCAATCACCAGCAGGGCTACAGTGCTGTTTAGCTGCTCTTATAGTCTCCCTGCAGGTGACGCTGCAGACGCTGGGAACACCGCGGCCCTGAGGATGAGGCAATGGGTGTGGCCACTGGCTCCGTGGGCGTTCGCTCTGAAGCCACGCCCCCTGCACAGTGTGCTGCCGTGGCAGCGTGTCTTCTCCTGCTGCTGTATCAGTGCTGACTCCCTGTTGCGGCGTTCTCGGGCCTGCCTGGGCTGGCGGTTCCTCCTCTTCCAGTGTGGCAGGCAGGGTTGACTGCGGGGAAGAGGGACCATGGGAGGGGGTGCCCAAGTTCAGGGTTCCCTGCAGCCGGTTGACCTGCTGGGCATGGGGCCTGCTCCTGACACTCCCTTATGAAGAGAGGCCGGATAGACTTGGGTTTTTCAGTTTGGAAAATATGACAGAGGGGATGTGACAGAAGTTTATAAAACCATGAGTGGTATGGAACAAGTTAATAGGGAATGGTTATTTACCCTGTCTAATATACCTTTAAATATTCAGAACAATATCGAACTAAAGTGATTTCTATTTAGAAAGAAGGGCAAAGAAGCATGCCAGATTATAGTGGACAAAATAATACCTCCTCAACCACCTCTCTCTGTCTCTCTCTCTATATAGGCTGCAATTCTCACATCATTTACTCCAAAATAGTCCTACTGACATCATTGAAATGAAAAATGCTATCTTCATAATTGACTTCAATGGAACTCTTCTGGTGTACGTCGCTTGAGAATTGTAGTCTTAATATTAATACTTCTGACTAGAATCTGCCAGTAGTGTTTCAGGCACTGTCTTGGCAAAGGCTGCTTTTTCGGTGAGTCTATCGATCAGTCATCATCATCAATAATGGATTTATGCCTTATTTGTGCTGTGATACACTGGGCTCACATTTCCAAGCCTCTTTCTGCAAATAGGAGGCCACATTTGTGGTCCACTGTATGAATCAAGTTTGGGTATTTCTTTCCAGAATACCCAATTTTAATTTTTTGACAATTCCAAAATGTATTGCTTTAATATTCAGCACTTTGGAGCTACATTTATCTGGTGCTTGGTACTTTGGGTATTCAATATTCCAGAAGTGGGCAAAATGTGGCTGTAGAACTATACATGGCACTTTGACCCTATTCTGGAAAATTGATGCAGCTTTTGCGATTACCGATTAGGAAACTTTGTCCACTCCTGACATTTAAAACAGAAAACGTTAACAATTTTATCTGAATATATTTCTGTAAATGATTGTTATATGGTGGTTTCCCCTCCCAAAAAGTCCTTTGCAGACCAAGAGCCCTTAGTGTATCTGCCAATGCCTTCCAATGTAATTCTGCAGCCAGCATCACCTGACTAAAGAAAACTTGTCTCTCTCCTTTACTTGGCCAGCAGATTTACTGCTGTGTGACATACAGGGTTTTTAAAAACACCTCCTCCTAGCGCTGTCTCCCCAGAGATTCCAGTCTGAAGAGAAGAAAAAATATTAGCTGGAAATTACACACAGATTTCCTGCATGTCAGAACAAGGAGCTGCAGTATTAACAGATTACTTAATGAAAGCTCTTTTCCAATGAAAAATGCACATTTCTATTTTACCCATTTAATTTTTTTCCCCAATGAAAAGCTTTCGTTGGTGAAACACAAAACCTAGTTTGCCAAGCCAAATTTTTCCACTTGAGGGTATATTGGACCGGCACACATTTTGGGAAATATTTGCCTCATGATGTCATACATATGGGTGCATGGCATGCATGGTCACACTGAAATCTCATCCCTACTCAGGATGAAACAAGCAGTTCTTTGTAGCAAGCACAAAGACCAATGAATCCTGTTTTCCTACAAATTAGGACACGACATATCCCTCCTCCAAATCTACCTATTGTTATGAAATTTGGGGGACCCTAATAATTATTGGGTCCTCTGCCTCTCCAATAAATTTGGTCAAAATTGGTATAAGGGATCCAAAATTATTAAGGCGGTGGCTGGGGGGTTGGGGGGGAGGGGCTGGGGGGGGAGGAACAATGTTCAACATAAGTCAATGGAACATTTTTGGCCGGAAAAGAGACCATATTTCCCCTCCAGGTCCACGTCTTGTTACAAATGTTTCCGTCTCTCCTACATTTGGGTCTTCTAGCCTTCTACCAAATTTGGCTGAAATTGGCCTGTGGGGTCAACGTTAATAAGTGGAGGGCCTGTTCACACATGTACACCCTAAAAATATCAGGAATTTCTTGTTGAAGTACAAACCAGGTAAATGCACAAGCCTTTTTCCCACACAAGAAAACAAGCACAATTTTGTGCCAGATGGAAAAAGCTGTTTCTGACTATCTCTGTTCAATAAATGCCAATTTTATAGTAATGGTATATCCCAGGCTTCTGGTCTGAGTACTATAAGAATAAAGAAAAAGGAAGAAATAAAAATTTGCGAGCAGAATGGAAAGGACTTGGATGACTGCCCTATAATGAAAACTGATATCATTGTATGCAAATATAATAATTCATCTCAACTGCTAGACCAGCTAACGGCAAATATACTGTGAATACAATAGTGAGCCTGGGCTTTAAGATGAATGTTTTTCTGCATGCAACTTACGACTAAGAGGACTATTTTTTCCCTTTCATTAATCTAGAATAAATAATGGCTATAATATTACGATCTTCTTGCCTTATCTCTGGCAATTCCTTTGTACTAAAATAGGAGATTGCTGTAGTAAGCAGTAAAAAAAAATTGCAACGGATTGTATTGTGCGCATTTGTGTGTGTGTGTACACACATGTGTATGGGTGCATTGGAGAAAAAGAGAGAGGAAAAAGTGGTTCATCTAAAATATCTGGGAAAAGAGTGATTAAGGGGAAACTAATTTGAAAATGGCAACATTGTATCATTGTAATTTAAAGTAAAGCTATACACCCTTGCAATTAGAGCGTACCATGTTTCCTTATTCCATCCCACCCCTCCGGTAAAGTTTACAGGCTTCAGTTAGTAATTGTAAAGACTGGTTTTAAAGTTATGTTATATGGCAAAGTATGAAAAGAAATTCAAGTTTTAATCCTTAAAATTAAAAATTTCAACTGGAAGCAGCCTGTTATAATCTGTAAACCACCAGGGGTATCCAAGTTGTGAGTCAGGACTCTTAGTGGTGTCACAAGATCTGCAGATGAGGAACACAACCTGATTGATGTTTGGTATACTTTGCATTGTCTTTGTTGCTGGCTGAGGTCAAAGGATATTTAACTCTCAGAATTTGGTTACATAGGCAAAAATAATAATAATTAGGAACCATTGCTTTTGGCAAATAGGACCTGATCCAAGATCAACACATGCACATCGGTCATGCGTGCAGACCAAAACTAAAGTTGCATGCACAGTGTGCATGCTCAAGGTGGCCACAGAAAACTCCCCTGCCTCCCAACCCCACCACCCCACAGCAGCCACTTCAGCCCCACTTTTTCCTTTCCCAGATAGAGGCAGGGTAAGGCGGTAGGGACTTTCCTGGGGTCACCTGCACATGCATACTGTGTTCCCAAGCGCAAGTCTAGTTTTGGTCAGTGCGCATGCCCGGTCTTTGGACAGGGACCATGCTGTATAACATGCAATACATATATCTCTCTACTTTCCTTTGCAGACTTGACATGATAGACAACGTAATATAAAAAGTATTAGCATCTCACATACTTTTAAAGACTGTTTGCATTTGACTTAACTCCCTCCGTCCACACCTCACCATCAAATTTTAGGGGTGGGAATTCAGATGAAAATTCTGGTTCAGTTCTAACCCAAAATGAACAAGGTTTCTTTGGATTTCGGTTCATTTCCAAGCCATATGGACCTAAATCTATGTCTTCCTCCCGCTCTGCCTCCCCATGACTTCTGGATTCGTGCCATTTTGGAAAATGGCAGTCAGTCTCTGCATGCCCAGCTGCTGGCTGAGATTCGCAGACCGGTTGCCATTCTCCAAAATGGCACTGATGCTGCTGGTGCCATTTGGGAAAACGACTGCGTATGCACAGAATGGCCATGACAGCCATTTTTGCGCATGCACTGTGATTTTTATGATTCTTCCCAGTGCTGCTCTGAGAAGGCTGCATCGGGCACAGCGGGCCGCCAATTTGGAACCCACAGGAATCTGGTAAGTAAAGCAACTCCCTCCCTCTCCCCAACCCTGTGCAGCTTCTCTGCCGCCAGCTCTGCCTCCTCCAGACGCACTCCCCAGCGGCCACCTCCCCCAGACCCCTACGCACCCAGCCCACCATCACCCACCCCAGCCTACTCTTGGGAGGGTGGGGTAGACTAGGTCAGATGATGAGCTGGGCACTGCAGGCAGAAGTCCAAGGGAGGCAGGCAGTAGTCCAGGAGAGACAGAGCTTGGGGCAGGATGGATTGGCACACAGAAGCTCCCTGGGACTTTGCCAGTGCTGCTCCAAGGAGCTTTGATATATCCCTGGGAGATATAAACCTTTTCCTCATATACCCTGGTAGGTTCAAATTGATTCTTATCAATACAAATCATCCAGTTCAGATGATTTGTACTGATATGAATCCGAGCTGCCCACCCCTAACAAATTTTCTCTTCATTCTCCAAAAACTTCTTTAAAGGAAATTATTGAGGCTGTAAAAACATAAAACTAGCTATGTGGTTTCTTGTATCTATTTGTCATGCACTAATAAAATTGTACTGATTTTTTCTTAACAAGCTGATGCTTTCTTCAAGTTTTGCTATTGGGAATGTAAATGTGTAAAGACCCTATGAAAAAAATATTTGTTTCAAGGTTTTTTTTTAAAGTTACATTAATCATGCAGAACAATCCAAAGGATGCATTATGGTAAACTCTTTTGTGTCTCTGTGAAATCCAGCTAGTCAGTTAAAATTTACAATCATTATGGCTACTTACTCAGATAACAAAAGAATATAGTTATTCAGATAACATTTTGTTCCATTCTTTTGGCATTATGACAAAATGATGGCAGAAAAAACAAGAGAGAGAGAAACACACAAGTTTTGTCATCATTTTAACTTTCTCAACTTTCTCATCTTCTCATCAGTTTGGTTTTTTGTTTTTAAAAATGAAGTTTATTTAAAATATTTAGCCTGCAGAAGCAGAACAATTTGTTTGATAAATTGTTGAATTGTTTTATTCACAAAGGTTTAAAAAATATTGTTATATAAGTTATCCTTCACTGTAATATTTCCTCAAGAGTAGACAAAACATGGCTCTAAGTAACCAGGTGAGATAAAATTTAAGTTTATTATGGATATTCTGTGAATGTTGAAATGGCACATCAGACTGGCCTAAACTAGCAGTACAAAATCAGTAATAATTTATTCACTCTTTCTTTTTCTACTAATCTTCCTACCAGTTTCAGGGGGCGGGGGAGAAGGGGGGGGAATTGTTTGCTGGTCTCAGTCAAATCTTTGTCTGTTTTTTTGTCCAAGACAAGATTATACTTTCCATATTCTGCAGGGTTAACATATTTGATGGTTCACAAAAAAGCAAAAAGTACATTATCTGAAAAATGGACATTCTACCATTTTAAAACATCCATTTTAATTAGTTTTCAATAGGTTTCTTTTCTTCCTGATTGCTGTACATTACATTCAAATGCTCTGATTAATCAAAGCATGCCTATTTTAATGCGAATGTGTAATTTTATGTAAACTTATAGTGTTCTGCTACTACAATGATCAGAATGTTACCTTCAACATGAAATGTGACTATATTTCTGCTGGGGTTTTTTTCAATGCAGTCTGCTTATCTTGGTGGAAATAGGCATACTTCCTTTTATGTAAGCAGAATGATAGATACCCTCCACTCAGGGTGAACAGGTACAGAAGTTCTCATGCCCTTTGCATTCTCATATCCCAACTGTTTTGTTATAATTAAAAGGTTATCAACTGAATTCCTTCAATTCAGTCCTGTGCTTGACCTCTCATCATGAAAACAAGAAGAATCTCTACAAAAAAAGTACAAGAGACAAATGGGGTGGTGGTGGAGGGGGAAGAAAACTCAACTTGCCTTAGTGTAGTGGTAGTTCCACTTCATATAAAAGTTTAATTTATAAAATGGTTAATAATTATAGATGCTGGAAGCAATTATCATGTGATACAGATGTAAGCAGGCTAATAAAAATGAGTTACTGTTATAAACTAGGGACGGGCAACCAGATCACGGTTCGGGTTTGGGCGTTCGGTACGTTACGGTTCGGTTCATGCGTTTGGTTCGGTTGTTTGGTTCGTTCACCAAGTTTCGGTTCGGCTGTTCGGTTCAGGCATGTTCGGCTCAGTTCGGGCGTTCGGTAAAAGGCATCGTGAGATCCCGTGATCGTGCTGGAAACCGGAAATTCAAGTGCGTGTGGAGCTGTGTGGCGAGAAAGTGTGTGTTTGTCTGGCTAGCTGTTTGGTTTCGTGTGTTTTGGCTGTTTGTGTTTGGTTTGGCTGTGTTGTTTTGGTTGGTGAGTGTTGGTGGGTGACTGTTGTTGTTGGTCTGTGTGTTGGTCTGTGTGTGAGCTTT
>QEPC01008436.1:6682026-6724444 GCA_003113815.1 Sphenodon punctatus | reverse complement strand
AGCAGAAGGCAGGCATACTGAGGCAGGGTTCAAGCTTTGCAACCTGGGAGGGCGGGCAGGCAGTGTGGTATGAGAGGTAGTAGGGAAGGCAGGCTGGGACCTTGGCAGGGCACTCAGATAGGCTGGTGAAGACTGTGCAGTGCGCAAGAGAAAGCCAGTCAGATAGGCAGGCTGAGATCGTCTAGCCAGAGGTCAGCTGGCATGCTTACAGTTTCCCAATGCCACCCTGCAGCATGCAGTCAGTCAGATAGGTCGGGCGAGGCCGTGTAGTATAATAGATAGAGAGAGAGAGAGAGAGAGGGGGGGGGCAGGGAGGGTGCCACTGAAGCAGTGGGAGGGAGGGACAGCACCTCAGCACAGCAGCAGCAGCCCTTATTGATGAGGAGCCCTTTCCCAAGACTGCCCCTGGCATGGGATGGTGTGTGTACTATTCCACCATCACTCCTTGTCCAGGGGCAGCTCAGGGAATCCCAGCAGTGGAAGGTTGACCTTCAAGAAGATCAATTGCTTCACCAACTTGGCTCCCAGTCTCAGGCGGTGTGGGGAGCAAATGTCCCTCGCCACAGAGAACACCTGCTCACTGGGGACACTGGTTGGTGGGCATGAGAATAGTCCTCTGGACAGGGCCGGCCACACGTTGGTCTTGCTGGCTCAGTAGGCCAAAGGATCGCTGCACGACTCCTCATCCAGGTAGGTATCAACTGCTGCTGAGGCAGCATCATACTCCCTCTCATAGCTGTCCCTGGGCACCACCGCCCCCACTTCCCTCAGCCATGCTGTCAGTCCCTTCCCTTTTGTGAGTCTCACAAAGGAGGAGCTGCTGGCAGTAGGGGTGCTGCTGCTGCTCATCCTGCTGCTGCTGGTGCTGCTGCTACTGCTCGGTCTGGGGGCAGGGATAGACTCTGCTTGCTGAGAGGGGCGACTGCACCCACTCCCACCATCCCCCAGGGAGTCCTGCTGCTGCTGGCGCTGCGAACTCTCCAGAGCCTGCTCTGCCTTCTGAACCCTCCTCACAAGATCATCCTTCCACATGGCATAGTGGGCTGACTTGCGTGCCACGCTGCCCTTCACCCTGGAATCCAGCATTGTTCCCACAACATATTCCCCCTGCTGCAGAAGCTTGGCAAGCCTCGCCGTCAGGCCTGTCTTGAGCTTCTGAGCCAGCCCAACCACCTCAGGCCCCAGCTTCTTGCCCCTAGGGCCACAATCCTGCCCCTGAAGCATGATCTCATGCAGACTCTGGTGGAGACTCTGCACCAGAGGGGTCACCTGGCTTATGGTGGCCGTGGAGGAGCTGATGTTCTCTGTCACCTCATGGAACTGTCTGAGAACTAGGACTATCTATACCAGGATCTCCCATTCTGGCCCAGTGAAGCCTGGAGGCGCCTCGCTGTCCATGTGCAGTTCCACCAATGCAAGGCGGCTTTCTGCTCCACAAGCCGTTCAAGCATCAGGAAGGTGGAATTCCACCTCATGGACTTGTCTTGCACCAACAGGTGCCCTGGGGAGCCTTGCTCGGCCTGATTGGCCCTGAGGAGTTCACTGCCCTTAACACTGTGGTTAAAGAACCCCACCAGCTTCCTCCCCCACTCTATCAGGGAGCTAAGGGTGCCTTCCCCAATCCCCTTCTCCCCCAAGCCCAGAGCATCCGTGACCACCAGGTGGAGGGTGTGTGCTGTGCAAGGGATGCTGGTAAACTGCATCGCGGACAGCCCTCACTATATTAGATGCATTATCAGTCACCACACACCCCGGGGTGAACAGTGCACCAGGCGTTACCCACTCCCCCACCATGGCATTCAGGGCTGCCTCAAGGTTCCTAGAGATGTGGGGGATGTCCATTACTTGTGCCTGAAGCAGGGCCCACCTATACCCTGCTTCTGGACCCCTCCTGCCACTGTCCAATGCCAACTCTGGGGTCCTCCCACCAGTGCGCTGTCACTGCCAGGTATGCGTGTCGGGTGTTCTGGCTGGACCACAGGTCAGTTGTGAAATGGACAGTGGCACCCCCAGTCCCTGCCAGTGCCAGCTTCTCCTTCACCCTCTCCTTCAAAGCCCTGTACAGGCCTGGCACCACCGTATGGCTGAGGGTGGTGCGACACGGCATCTTAAATTGGGGATCCAGGAACTTCATCAGCCACTTAAACCCTGTGTTCCAGACAATGGAGAAGGGCTGGCCATTGACAGCGATCATCTCGCCCAACAGGCGCGTGGCTTTCTTTTGGAAGCCACACTGCCCTCCAGCTGCCGATGGCCTTTCAAGCTGCCCCCACCCCAGCTCCTCCATTGTGGGCTGATGCTGATGCTTCTGCTGCTGCTCCTGCTGCTCTCCCCTAGCAGCGATACTGCTCCTGCTGCTAGAGGAAGCTGCTGGACCGGGACGGTGGCCTGATGAAGGAGGACGAGTGGCCGCTTGAATTGGGAACCCGCTAGCGTCCACTGACCCTGCCTCCCTGCTTAGCATTGCAGCACTGTAGCATGATTTCAGATGCCTCGACATGGCGGTTGTCCCCAGGTTGGTGAGCACCTGCCCACGCTTCACCACCTTGCTTCACAAAGTGCACTGCACCTTCCATGGATCATCTGCATACACAACCTTAAAATGCTCCCAGACCCATGATTTTTTAGCACCTCCTGCCATCTGACCCGCACCGGGTGACACACTCCTGGGAGGGGCAGGACATGGTGGCATTGGCGACACAGCTCGTTGAGGGACAGCCATCACCTCAGCAGCACCAGATACAGAAACCTCCTCCACGGAAATCTCTGCATTGCTGTCCCCATCCCCAAACAGAGTGATGGAGGCTGCTGGACTCCCCATGCTGCTCCCACTCTGAGCAGCACTCTCCCCCTGCTCCTATAGCTTCTGTTGCGGCTGCTGCTACGCTCCCTGCAGCCCATGCCCAGGGATCGGACCCTGCCTCTAGCAGCTGGGCTGAGATCAATCTCTACAATGGGGGAGTCGGGGGACAATGCTGGCCCCTGGGATACTTCGTCCCCTGAATTGCCTGCAGTCACAGATGATGCAGTCACCACAGCCTCTTCCACTGCCAGGAGATGACGCCCAACCCCCTGGCCCTTAGTGCTGGGAGAGCAAGACCCAACATCAGGCTTTCGCAGCTTGGGGCATGGTGATGTGCTTGGGTTGCTGCTTCTGCTCACTACTGGCACTCTGATGGCACAGCACCTGCCATGTGCCTTACGGGCAGCAAAGCGGCCTCACCCTCTTATACCTCCGTTCTCCATTTCTCCAAACCACAAACAAGTATATTAAATATATTTTATTTTATTTTTTTACAATTTTTATCAAATATTATATCTATCTATCTATACTACACTAAATCTAACTGCTATTTAACTATCTAATAACTATTATAAAACCAATGGAACTAAATAATGGAATATAAAAAACACGCTCTAAAACAAGATCACTGTATCTCTATAAAATAAGCTAACTTAACTGTAATAGCTAACTATAATCCTACCTAACAACTACTATAATATATCTCTCTCTCTCTCTCTCTCTCTCTCTCTCTCTCTCTATATATATATATATATATATATACACATACAATATTACACAGGGANTGCTGCTGCTGGCGCTGCGAACTCTCCAGAGCCTGCTCTGCCTTCTGAACCCTCCTCACAAGATCATCCTTCCACATGGCATAGTGGGCTGACTTGCGTGCCACGCTGCCCTTCACCCTGGAATCCAGCATTGTTCCCACAACATATTCCCCCTGCTGCAGAAGCTTGGCAAGCCTCGCCGTCAGGCCTGTCTTGAGCTTCTGAGCCAGCCCAACCACCTCAGGCCCCAGCTTCTTGCCCCTAGGGCCACAATCCTGCCCCTGAAGCATGATCTCATGCAGACTCTGGTGGAGACTCTGCACCAGAGGGGTCACCTGGCTTATGGTGGCCGTGGAGGAGCTGATGTTCTCTGTCACCTCATGGAACTGTCTGAGAACTAGGACTATCTATACCAGGATCTCCCATTCTGGCCCAGTGAAGCCTGGAGGCGCCTCGCTGTCCATGTGCAGTTCCACCAATGCAAGGCGGCTTTCTGCTCCACAAGCCGTTCAAGCATCAGGAAGGTGGAATTCCACCTCATGGACTTGTCTTGCACCAACAGGTGCCCTGGGGAGCCTTGCTCGGCCTGCTTGGCCCTGAGGAGTTCACTGCCCTTAACACTGTGGTTAAAGAACCCCACCAGCTTCCTCCCCCACTCTATCAGGGAGCTAAGGGTGCCTTCCCCAATCCCCTTCTCCCCCAAGCCCAGAGCATCCGTGACCACCAGGTGGAGGGTGTGTGCTGTGCAAGGGATGCTGGTAAACTGCATCGCGGACAGCCCTCACTATATTAGATGCATTATCAGTCACCACACACCCCGGGGTGAACAGTGCACCAGGCGTTACCCACTCCCCCACCATGGCATTCAGGGCTGCCTCAAGGTTCCTAGAGATGTGGGGGATGTCCATTACTTGTGCCTGAAGCAGGGCCCACCTATACCCTGCTTCTGGACCCCTCCTGCCACTGTCCAATGCCAACTCTGGGGTCCTCCCACCAGTGCGCTGTCACTGCCAGGTATGCGTGTCGGGTGTTCTGGCTGGACCACAGGTCAGTTGTGAAATGGACAGTGGCACCCCCAGTCCCTGCCAGTGCCAGCTTCTCCTTCACCCTCTCCTTCAAAGCCCTGTACAGGCCTGGCACCACCGTATGGCTGAGGGTGGTGCGACACGGCATCTTAAATTGGGGATCCAGGAACTTCATCAGCCACTTAAACCCTGTGTTCCAGACAATGGAGAAGGGCTGGCCATTGACAGCGATCATCTCGCCCAACAGGCGCGTGGCTTTCTTTTGGAAGCCACACTGCCCTCCAGCTGCCGATGGCCTTTCAAGCTGCCCCCACCCCAGCTCCTCCATTGTGGGCTGATGCTGATGCTTCTGCTGCTGCTCCTGCTGCTCTCCCCTAGCAGCGATACTGCTCCTGCTGCTAGAGGAAGCTGCTGGACCGGGACGGTGGCCTGATGAAGGAGGACGAGTGGCCGCTTGAATTGGGAACCCGCTAGCGTCCACTGACCCTGCCTCCCTGCTTAGCATTGCAGCACTGTAGCATGATTTCAGATGCCTCGACATGGCGGTTGTCCCCAGGTTGGTGAGCACCTGCCCACGCTTCACCACCTTGCTTCACAAAGTGCACTGCACCTTCCATGGATCATCTGCATACACAACCTTAAAATGCTCCCAGACCCATGATTTTTTAGCACCTCCTGCCATCTGACCCGCACCGGGTGACACACTCCTGGGAGGGGCAGGACATGGTGGCATTGGCGACACAGCTCGTTGAGGGACAGCCATCACCTCAGCAGCACCAGATACAGAAACCTCCTCCACGGAAATCTCTGCATTGCTGTCCCCATCCCCAAACAGAGTGATGGAGGCTGCTGGACTCCCCATGCTGCTCCCACTCTGAGCAGCACTCTCCCCCTGCTCCTATAGCTTCTGTTGCGGCTGCTGCTACGCTCCCTGCAGCCCATGCCCAGGGATCGGACCCTGCCTCTAGCAGCTGGGCTGAGATCAATCTCTACAATGGGGGAGTCGGGGGACAATGCTGGCCCCTGGGATACTTCGTCCCCTGAATTGCCTGCAGTCACAGATGATGCAGTCACCACAGCCTCTTCCACTGCCAGGAGATGACGCCCAACCCCCTGGCCCTTAGTGCTGGGAGAGCAAGACCCAACATCAGGCTTTCGCAGCTTGGGGCATGGTGATGTGCTTGGGTTGCTGCTTCTGCTCACTACTGGCACTCTGATGGCACAGCACCTGCCATGTGCCTTACGGGCAGCAAAGCGGCCTCACCCTCTTATACCTCCGTTCTCCATTTCTCCAAACCACAAACAAGTATATTAAATATATTTTATTTTATTTTTTTACAATTTTTATCAAATATTATATCTATCTATCTATACTACACTAAATCTAACTGCTATTTAACTATCTAATAACTATTATAAAACCAATGGAACTAAATAATGGAATATAAAAAACACGCTCTAAAACAAGATCACTGTATCTCTATAAAATAAGCTAACTTAACTGTAATAGCTAACTATAATCCTACCTAACAACTACTATAATATATCTCTCTCTCTCTCTCTCTCTCTCTCTCTCTCTCTCTATATATATATATATATATATATACACATACAATATTACACAGGGATGGGAGGGGGGGGACACAGACAGCTCAAAACAACACAGGGAGGGATACAGAAACTGAAATAAAACCTAAATCAATCTGATCCTACACTAATAAATCAAAAGCCAGGGGAAGGGAATGAGGGATGGAATATGGAGGGAGAGGGAAAGGAATGGATTCAATGGAGGGTAGGGAGATAGATTTAGCTGTTATTTTTATTTTTTATGCCTCCCTGTGTTCTATCTAATATAATTTAACTAAATGATAATAGGGAGGTAAATCTGTTGGATGGGTGAAATAGGAGGATTGGGAACGGATAAGGGAAGCAAACTGCTGGGAGTCAGGGAGCCTTCTGAAAATGCCTGCTGACAGGATCAGTGGCTGGCTCAGAAGGTGTTGGAAGGGGGGCAGGGCAAAGAGTTTTGTTACTTGCTGCTCCCACCTTACCGCAAGGCCCGATTGGCTCTGTGCAGCCTAGCCCCTGGTCAATCGCAGACCGTGAAGCCAGTGTTCAGTCGAAAAGGAAAGGTGATTGGGCACGCTGGCTGCTACTCCAAGCCTCTCCACCCCTGGTACCAGGAAGTCTGCTCCTCAGCTGCCTCCCCCTCCCTGGGCCTTCCAGTCACGTTTTCCCACCTGAACTCAACTGAACGTGGCCGAACATGAACAAACTGTTCGGTAGGTTTGTAGTTCGGTTTGAGTTCAGTTCGGCCGGTTCGGGTTCGGTAGTCTAAAGAGACCGAGTTCGGTCCGAACTCCGAACTTCCGAACCGCGTTCGCACATCCCTATTATAAACCAGAATGTCAGAGGCATGCTGGAGATGGGGTCCAGAGAGTTAAGGTGGGAACTGGTACAGGATCAAGGTCTGGGTCCAAGGCTCAGAAACTAGCAGAGGACTGGCACACAGACCAGGAAGCAAGACTGTCGGGAGCTGGGAGCGAACAACAGGGAACGGATTGAACCATTGTGACCTGTTGGGTACTTCTTCCAAGTGACTGAGATTGGCCACTGTTGGAGACAGGTAATGGGCTTAATGGACCATCAATATGGCACTACTTAGGTTCTTATGTTCTTAAACTTTAACAAGAAATATGGCCAGAGTTACACTGGTGTAACTGAAGCTGATGACTACCATAATCTGATTTACGATTAAGGTTAAAAGGCATCTTCTATATTTCACTCTGACCTGCTGTAGCCCATTATCCTCACAACAAAGAATACTAGTTGAACAGACAGATGGCCATACCAGCTCAGAAAGACACACCAAACACAACATGGCAAATTGTTGAGCTGGATTGCTGGGACTCTAGTCCATGACTGTGACTCTTAGACTCAACCTAAAGAAAATAAACACTTTAAATGCTAATAGAGAGAAGATTGGTGATTAGCGCCATACAGATACTCAAAGGACACAGGTTCAGTTTCTCGTAATGGCCATAACTCCTACATGACCCTAGAAAAATTCTAGTTTCTCTGTCCTCTGTCTTTTTTTTATTTGTAAAATGGAGGATAACCTGTAAATCAGAAGGCACACAAACTCCTGCCCTGACATGTGCGAGAGAAGCCATGGCAGATCCTCGTTCGCACTAGCTCTTTTCCCGTCTGCCGGCTCCACTGCACTGCTGCGTCTTCCCTCGCCCCTCCTGCTGCCACCACTGCCGCCGCAGGTAGAAACTCAGCCTAAATATAGTAATTAAGAATTCTAAGACATTGTAATATGAAATATCTAAATTCAAGCTGGCTAGTTGACTGAAATCTACAGATGAAAGGGCCAGGGACTCTGTCTGTGCCTCTGGTACACCCATTCTTGAACAAAGAATAATGCACACATAGTTCAGGTGGAAAGGTACATCAAGGGTTATAATTCACATCTTAAGAATCATAAACTAACAGGGTTGGAAGATATCTCTAGTCTAATCCCCCTGCTCCGAGGTTGGATGTACTTTAGATAATTACAGCATCTTGGACAGATGCTTGTCCAGACAGTTTTTGAAAACATTCAATGAAGCAGTTTTCACAGCTTGTAGGCAACCAATTCCATCACCAAATTCCACTTCTTGCGTCTTCTTTTTTAAAATAGTTGACTTAAAACAAGATTTCAAATTATTGTCTAACTTTTCTGGGGCCCGCAATGAGTTGATTCCTTGATATTTTACAAAAAGTTCCAGAGTGCTTAATAATATTATCATCCCATAATTGTAGGGTTAAGTCAGTTTATATCAAGCCATTATTGAAAGCAAACAAGAGAGAAAAATTCAGGGTAGGAAATGTAATACTTTTTGGCAATGTAAGTAGGAAGCCAATAAGGGACATTAAGCTTCAATGATGTCATTCATTATTGTGGCATTCGGTTGAAAAATGGCAGACGGCCAGTGAAGTACTTTGCTGTTGTTTATGCGTGGTGCAATTTAGCTGTTCAGATCTAGCAATGGATATTGTTTTATTGCATGTGATAGAAAAGAAAGTGCTTTACCAGATTTGCGGCATCAAGCACTGTAAATGACTTTGAATTGCACATCAAGTAGAAATATAAATGTAATTCAGCTTCCAGAATGCCTCAGAGATGCACAATGTTTACCTGAAGCTGCTGACAGCAAAGGAAAATGGGGTCATTCTATTGATTTTCCTACCTACTGCAAAGGTGTTTCCCATGTACTAATGGTACTGAAGAGCTGTGTACACATCTAGTAATTTGCCGTTTTGGAGTGCGCATGTTCTCCTTGAAATAAACACAGTTGGCCCATAATAGATTTTGCTTTTATTAAGGGCATTTAGTAGTAGTAGTAGTAGTAGTTTATTCGGCTAGCTTTTGCCATTGCCTCGGCTACATCCATATTATAATATAACAAAATAAAATCTTAATATCCATATAAAACTATATCCATAAAATACCCCACAATTACTGATCGAAGGGGCAAAAAATCACAAGTCATATGATTCATACGATCCAGAAGTACTTTTACTCTTCTACAGGGGGTTGCCACAACCACGGCTTGTCCCCTGAAATATATATTCAATTGCCTAGTTTTGTTAACCATTACCCAAGCAATTCGAAACCATAACCCAGAACCCCAACCCTATATCCAAGGAACATTTAACTTACAACCAATTTCTTGGTTGAAATAATTTCCGTCCACTTCAGTCGCCCTTTTAAATTACCCAATAAAAGGAGTAACCTCCAAAACCACAGCAAGTTTAGCACCTCAAAGTGGGTACTGACCCTCCATCTAGACCCCTTTTGTATCCCTCTCCTTTGAGGCCAACCCAATATACGTAGCCATAGACATCAAATTAGTCCCTAATACTAATTTTTTCAAAAAGGCAAGTTGGGCTACCTCCTCCATACCCCTCTTACTCTCCAATAAGGGTAAAATCCATATATCCCTCAGCCTAGCATAGTATGGACACCTTAGAACAAAATGCTCCACTGTTTCAATTTCGTGGAGTGGACAAGAACAATATCTAAGGTTGTATGGAATTTTCCTATACTGCATTAAGGGCATTTAAATGTTTGACTAGTTCACTTGTTTGAGGCTAAGGGGGCTCAAGAGGCTTGGCAATGGCAATACTGTATACCAATGTCGAGCAAAGCTACAAAAGGACTTGCAATTATGCCCCATCAATGCCCACTGCGTTGAGAGACTAGCTCAGCCTTCCAGTATAAAATTACGACTGTGATACATTTGACGGAAAATTGCCACTTCTAGTTATCATCAAAACAAATTCCTTATCTGCATGCAAGAAATATTAAAAATATTTCCCCTCATTATTTGTCTGGTGTGGTGGGTGGTCAAAACACTACTGCACATTATGCTGGTCTATCTCTTGGGAAAAATGTTCTTTGAAAGTTCCCCAAAGACTTATAAATAGTTTACAATGCTTTAAAATGTGATCATCTGGATATTTTTGGCAGAGGCTTTGAGGTATAAATTTCAAATAGTGGTTGTTCCAAGAGCACCTCTTGACAGCTGGTTCATCAGATTTGTTTGGAAGGAAATTCTACTTGTAATCATATTTTTAAAGGGCATTTGTTCCAACATATGTAAGTACAGGATCCATTTCAGTAACAATCATATCTTCAATATATATATGAAAACTTGGTGCAATGTTTGCAAAAATGGTTATATTCTATAACTCTCATAGTCTTTCAGTAGTTTCTACAGTGTGTACATCATTGTAGCCTTAGGTTTTGGTCCTGGGGAAAGTTTGGACCGAATAGCAAGATCTTATTACTTCGGTTCTCTTATACCTGACTACTTCACTAGGTGAGGAAGCCCTTTCTTACCAAATTGCAATGAAGTCAGAGACTCAAATCTTAGTTACTTAGCTTTACTACATAATGTTAATAGATTGGAACCATCTGATAAGAAATTGTGTCATCTACCTTTATGAATAATTTTTATAGTTATTAACTAATTATTCAATGGAAGTGGGAAATTTATTTATTAATTTATTTAATAAATTTATATCCCGCCCCTCCTGCCATGCAGCCCGGGGCGGCTTACAACAATAAAATACAATAAAAACAATTTAAAACACTCAATACAATATAAAAGTATTTAAAACAGGGCTAGCAATATATAAATAATAAGTTAGGTGGGGGAGATAAAAANGCCCAGACCGTATAGGGCTTTATAGATCAACACCAACACCTTGAACCTGGCTCGGCACGCTATCGGCAGCCAGTGCAGAGCTCGGAGCACAGGTGTAATATGCTCCTGACAGCCCGTCCCCATAAGGAGGCGAGCCGCCGCATTCTACACCAGCTGCAGCCTCCGAACCAGGAACAAGGGAAGCCCCACATAGAGCGCGTTACAATAGTCCAGCCTCGAGGTGACAAAGGCATGGATGAGGGTGGCCAGGTCCGGGCCGGAGACGAACGGACGCAGCCTACGAACCAGATATAGCTGGCGGAAGGCAGCCTTAGCGACTGTCTCCACCTGCCGCTCCAGACGAAGGTCTGCGTCCAGTATCATCCCCAGACTCCGAACCTGCTGAGCTATAGGAGGGCTAACCCCCCCAACCAGGGGGGCCACTACCTCCCTCGCTCTCCCCACCAACATCACCTCTGTCTTATCAGGGTTGAGCTTCAGTCTGCTCAGCCTGGAAATATGGAAATATACTCAGTTGGAAATATAGATTTCCAACGGTTTTCAAGTCCGCTTTGAGAGCTAGAATTGGCAATTTTGTTGTGTGACCTGGGAAGTCATATGAAACCTGGATAATATCCAAAAGAATATTTAATTATTATTATTGCTTTCCTTGTGTTGGGATTTCTCTTTGTTAATTAGCTCAATCCCAACAAGCGGGGGATTATGTAGCCTGCTGAAATCAGCTGTATGTAAAGTACTCCAAGTTCTGTTTCTGCTTAGATCATCTTTGATGCCTTTTGCCCTAGTTTGTTAACTGCTGTAGTGAAGATTGTTTTTGAAGTCTCAACACATTTAAGACCTCTTACATACCAAAATAGAACTGGTACAAGGTGGGTGCTACCTCACATTCTTGTGTTATGTCATACATTCTTTTGCTAACAAGAGCCCTATATAAAAGACCAGATTCTTGCTGTATGTCTTTGTTCAGTAAGTAACATCTTATTGGGATGCTGCTGGCTCATCCACTATTCTTTATAAAGAATAGGGGTGTGTATGTCATTTTGATTATTACAATAATGATAACAAAAATGTCATTTGCATTATTGTTATTGCAATAACAAAAATGACAAATAATAATAATAAAAATAGAAATGAAAACATTTTTTTAAAATAAAGGGGAAAAAATGAAAAGTGTATTTCCAGCTATAACGTTTTTGTTTCTTATTCAATTGTGATTAAATTTGGGGTGCTTGTACCTGCATTGGAGGGCATTATGTGTACCAATTTATGAAATTATTCGATAAAGAGAACCGATTTTAGAAGCAATTGAATGTTGTGATTTTAAGAAAAGCTTCATACACATTCATGGCTACAACTTCTTTGTCTTCCATCCAATTTGCATGAAACCTATGGATATCATGTCCCTCAACATGCTCAACACACCTGCCAGTTTTCAAAAGATTGGATGAAAGGTCCTTATGGTATAAGACATTAACCTGAAAATACATTTCCAGCTGTAACATTTGTATATTCCATCCTGTTTACAAGATATTTGGCAGGAATTTATCACATACCTTCCCTGTCATCTCTGCCAAACTACATGGCAATTTGATAAAGGGACCCAATTTTATAAGCAATTGACATTGTCCCCTTGAAGACCATTATTCAGATAAATAGCAGCACATGCAGTGCCAGTCAGGGGCAGGCACCTGGTATGGCAGAGGGAGAGAGGCTGTAGGAGGGAGGATGTGGAGCAACTCAAAAGACTGACAGACACATTCACCAATTACTGCATGCTTCTAGCTTTACAGGACCAATCAGTAGTGACTTTGAGGCAGGCATAGGGGGTGGCCCTCAGGCGAGCATGGAAGGGACATAACTGGGACTTTGGGGGTACCATCCCAGCAATCAGGACACAGTTTACACATCCAAGCTAGCCAATTATCATCACAATCCCATTCTGCAGCATTGTGACAGAGGACATAAGACAATCTCTATCGGCTCTTTCCTAAACAGCTGTTTCTGACTTCCCAGTAACAAGTGAGGGAGAGATAGAATGAGGATATTTGGTTGACATTTCTGTTGGCCAATTGGCATCACAAACCGATCTTATACCACAGTGTCACGTAAGAGAATCCCTGACATAGGATCCTTCTCTGCATATGCTGTGCAGTCTTATAAAATTGGGACCCTTTATCACATCTTTCTGATATTTGGCAGAGATGATCATGAAAGTGTGATATAGATCCCTGCCAAATTTCGTGTACACTGGTTGGACTACAAAGATGTTACAGTCAGACATACATATATAAGTTAATTGCTTATACCACCAGAACCCTTTATCCAATCCTTCTGAAAGTTTTCAGAGATAGTAAATATGGGAAGGACTATATACTTGCCAAGTTTCATCTACATTAAATGTGAGGCAAAAAAAGGTACATCTATGAATGTATATGAAGATTTCTGCAAAATAAATTAATTCAACTGCTTCTAAAATTGGATTCCTTTATGCAATCTTTTTGGAATTTGGTACACACAATGCCTTCTATTGGAGGTATAATCACACCAAGTGTCAGCCAAATATAGTAAAAGAACAAAAAAGGTACAGCCGTCAATGTGTTTTCCATTTAATCCAAAGAAAAATGAAAATGAAAGCAAAAACAAAAACAACAATTTGATATTTATGAAAACAAAAATGACAGATTTAAATAACGAAAATGAAAAACTGAAAATGACATGGGCCCCTGATGCACACCTCTAAGAATTGCTTCTCTGTCTTAATCTAAGAACTATCTTCTTTTGTACTTAATTTTTTTAAAAAAAAAATCCCTGTATTTCTGTTGTTATGTACCTTTACATCTTATTAAGTAAGGCTAAGTAACTAAGATTTGAGTCTCTTGACTTTATTGCAATTTGGTAAGAAAATGGTTTCTCTCCTAGTGGAGTAGTCAGGTATAAAAGAACCGAAGTAATAAGATCCTGCTATTCAGTCCAAGCTTTCCACAGGACCAAAACTTAAGGCTACACCAAGATTTATATGTACTAAACCAGCTTCATAAAAATATGCAATAGTGGAAAGAATAAATGTGGCTCTTCTCAGCTCAGCATAGGTCCCGCTAGAGAGAAGAGTCTCTCTCCGCCCCCCCCCGCCCCCCTCACCTTCTGCCTAGATGTGTGTGTGGCATTTTAAGATACTTGCTTTAAATTGCACTCAAATTTGTCATAATCTGCACAATTTTGTTAATTTGCATAATATATTCATCTCGAAGAATTTGCATTTCTGAGTCACAGAATTTGGACCCTTTTTTGCAGAATATAGGGGACACTGAATATTATACACAGATTGCTATGAACTTAACATGTTGAGTCAGACCATGCTTGTAATAAAGTCAATGTTTCCATTGACCTAAACAAAAGCAGGAATTATGATCACACTCTGTGTTAAACAATTGTTCTCACTTACTGTTATGGATATAGTTCAGTTGGGCAGTAAATTCCTCTGTCTGTTCAACACTAGCTTCAGCCCTTGGTGTTGGTGTGAATCTCATTCGCTTGAATGGGACTCATGCTGAACTATATAGCTGGAGGAATGCACTCAGTAGGAACAATTAATTAAACAGTAACTCAATACTAAAATCTTGTGGGAGAAAATAAAATAAAAGCAACCATGGTTTGTGGGTAAGGCCCTGCTGGGACACTAGACACCAGGATTTAATTTCCTATCTTTGGCCCTTTTTACACAGACCACGGTGTGGGGGGCTTTAGGTGCACTGCGGTCTGTGTGCGGTGGATAGGGGGAGGGTGTAGCCAGGCACACACCCATCTACATCCACCTCCACCCATCAACATGCATGGAGCAACCTCCATTTTCCCCAGTTGCTCCATGCGTGGGGAATGGGTGGAGGTGGGTGTAGATGGGTGTGTTCAGAAGCACGCATGCGCGCACACACACACACACCACACACCCGCTGTGGAATTTTCATGGGTGGCACTCACACATGAACTCCCAGAGTATTCATGCATGGGTGCCACCCATGTAAAAAGGGCCTTTGTTCCAGAATTCTCTTGTGAACTTAATTTTTCTGTTCTTCAGTTGCCCATAAGAAGCTAACAATACCTCCTTTGTCTGTCATGATCATAAGGTGTTTGAAGAGAGGACTGCCTTTTTACAATATGTATGTTGAGCACCCAGTACATCAAGGACCACCATCTTGACTTGGTCCTTAGGTGCCATTGTAATACAGAGATATTTCTTGGAGTTGGCCCTCATTATGAACTCACAGGGTGGCTTTAGGCAAGTCAGCCTCAATTCTTCATGTATAAAGTGAGAATACTAATGACCAACCTCACAGGGTTGTTGAGAAGGTAAAATAGAGAAGGATTTCAAAACATGTTATAAATTATTAATAATAATGAAATATACATGCTAGCCCATAGCCAAAGGTTTAACATCCTCCTCCCAGTTCATGCACAGCTCAGGTCATGCCTAAAGATATTGGATCCAGGCCTCAACCTCAGTAAAGAAGCATTTGGAGCATGCAGCTCAGGAGCAAGGGTCATGGAAATCCTGCTCTGGTTCCATACAAAAATTTGAATAGTCACAGAGGGATGTTCTATTAGCTATGTGCCAGAAGAAAGCCACTATGGAAGCCAGTGATTTCAGGGATGCATGAATGTATGCTCTGGCGCCTGGTCGTTGTAGCAACCCAAAGGTCCCCTTCCGCAGGAGACTTCGCCAGTGCTTGGCTAAAGGCTCTTTTAGATGAGCAGCGCTCCGTTTCGCGTCAGCGGTGCGCAAATACCTCACAATCAAGGTATTTAATTTGCACACTTAAAAAATGTGCCTCCGCCGTAATATGCGCATATTAAGCCACTTCCGTCTCGTCTAATTAGACCAGGCGGAGGTTTCAAAATATGCGCACCGCCGACGCGAAACGGAGCGCCGCTCGTCTAAAAGCGGCCTTAGTCAGGTTTAAAGCTGCTTTGCTTTGCAGTGTGGTGCAAAGTAACCTTCAAATAGGGGAAGATCTAACCCTCAATCCATGTGCACTGTCATAATTGTATTTCATACAGAGTGGAGTTGATCCTGTTCTCATTAAAGCTGAAAAGAATGCAATGGCACACTGATTTCAATGGAAGAAGAATAAGGCTCTTAAGCTGCTGCTCTTTGGGACATATAATCTTTGTCAAATATTGCAAATGTGAAATCATGAATTATAAAACTACAAGACTTCTCTGCTCTGAAAAGAAATCAGTATTGAAATTGCTTTCCACCTTTTAAAAATGGAGACAAACTATCATAAAACCATAGCACATAGAGACACTAAGTATACATTTCCCCTGGAGCCCCTTTCATTGTTTTCAGAGAGCCATAATCCTCACCAGGGAAATGTTCATTTGGACCCATTTATGTGGACTGGAAACGAAATATTGCAGAACAATACTGTAGAGTTCAACGGTTCTAGTTTACAGACTACAGTGGGGGAAAAATGTCTAGGCTAGTATTCCCTAAAGTGTGTCTGTAATCAAGTATATTGCTGCCCTTTGAATCGTACAAACAGAGCTGGATGGGACCATGAGGGTCACTGAGCTGAACCCCATGCTTGTTACAGGATCTGCCATACCTAGATTATATGCTCATCCAGTCTCTTCTTCAAAAGCTCCACTCATGCCACAACTTCATTGGGTCGCCTGCCCCATTGCCTGGCTGCCCCTAAAGCCAGGAACGTTTACCTGATGCTCAGTCTATATCTCCCTTTCTGCAGCTTGTACTCATTGCCTTTTGCCCATACCCTCCAGAGCAAGAGAGAAGAATTGTTCTCCATCTTCTTTATGGCAGCCATTCAAATATTTGGAGACTGTTATCATACCCAGCCTCCTTTGTCTTATTTTCTCCAAGCGGGACGCATCCAAATCCCCCAGCCGCTCCTTCCTTTGTGTTCAAAACTGTTTATCATCTTTGTTGATCTCCTCTGCACCCTCTCCAGCTTCTCTAGGTCCTTCTTAAAATTGGGTGCCCAAAACTGAGTCAAATAGAGCGGCACAATGAATTCCCGTGTCTTGCATACAAAGCTTCTGTTGATGCAGCCTAAGATGGCAGTAGCCTTCTTTGCAATAGCATCATGCTGCTGACTCATGTTAAGTTGATGAGCCACAACTACTGGATCTCACTGCCGTGCTACTACTGATCCATTTACCCCCATTTTGCATTTATACATTTGGTGTGTTTTTTCCCCTATGTGTATTACCTTACATTTTTGCCTTAGCAAATTTCATTGTATTGTTTGCAGCCCACTTCTCAAACTTGGGAAGATCATTTTGTATTTTTATCCTATCCTCCAGAGAGTTAGCAGTCCCTCCCAATTGTGTGTCATCAGTAAATTTAACGAGTATATTTTTTCCCAAGTTATTAATAAAAATGTTGAACAGCACAGTCCCAGGACTGACCCCTATGGAACCCCACTTGAGACAGCCTTCCAATATGAATGCAACCCACTAATTACTACTCTTTATTTGCAGTCATTCAATCAGTTACTTATCCTTTCCATAATGGCCATTCCATCTGGGCCACATTTCTCCAACTTCCTTATGAGGCTGTCATGTGGGATGATGTCAAAAGCCTTACTGAAATCCAAGTAAATTATATCTACTTCATTCCTCTTATCACCAAACCAGTTATCCTATCAAAGAAGGAATTATGTTGGTTTGACAGGAGAGGGAGGCTGTAGCCTAGGTGGCCACCTGACCAGGAGGATATAAAATAGAGGTAGAGGGGAAAGCAAACGCATGGTTTTTGGGAAGCCCTTTGCCATCTGGAGTACCTCTGACTATAGAACAGAAGTGACATTGTTTGGACTGTGTTACAGAGGCGAGAGACTTTACACCCTTGGGAGAGCTAGCTGGGAAGTCTTACAGTTGGGATGAAACCAGCCTATCTCCAAAGGGCCCCAAGATTGGGAGTCTGTGCAGTGCAGGGGTGGGGAAACTTTTCTGTCCCAGAAGCCACATTGAAAATTAGTACAAGCTCTTGGGCCAGATCCAGGTTGGGGGTACGGGTGCTTAATGGGTGTATTCAAGAAAAGGAGGGCCCAGATCATGAATCTGTGCGGTGGATCTGTCCCCTACCCCTGTGTGCATGCCCTCCTCTCTGCTCCATTATCCTGAGTTCAGTTCTTCAGTGCTTGGGGGTAGAGACTGGATCCAGGGGCCAGATCCAGGCACTAGAAAGGGGCCACATAAAAACTTGCTGAGGGCCGCATTTGGCCCCAGAGCCTGACGTTCCCCACCCCTGGCGTAGTGGGCGAGTGCAGATCCCCAGCTCTTTCTTTGTACTGTAGACATGGGAGGGGTAAGGAATGCTGACCTGCCCATCCTGTATGCTTTGTGGTCTGATCCTATACAGACCTGAGAACAGCTGGGACTCTGCAGGTGACAATGTCAATCAAAACTTTTGAAGAGCTGTTTCCTAGGCTCTTAGAACACGTTGTATTGTTTATCTTGTATTAGGTTTGAGACAGGAGACCATTTGTAATGAAAGATAATTTAACTAACCCAAAGGGAAGACAAGAGATAAGGAAAACTTCTCTCTTGACCCTTCGACATTGGATCCTGAGATGAGCTGATGACCACCAGCAGCTCAGATAGAAATCAACTGGTGCTCAGAGCCAAGATTATGTACATTGTACCACCCAACAGTCTTTACTATGTAGGGACAGTCCTCCTTTGAATTCTTTATCCCACTGTCCCCCTTTCATGGAGGGGTCAAAGTCCCTCTTTTAAGAGACAGGGTATTTTCAGATGGACAGGCAGCCTGCCGACCCCTGGAACTGCTCCAGGAGCTCACCCCCACCCATTCCCAGTTCTACCTGGGTCTGCAAGAGCAGGTTTCCCTGGGCTGTGGGCCTCCCACATAACATACAGTTGTGGGTGCTCTCCCAATGCTCTAGGTTGGTGACCATGACTCTGTGGTGCTGACCGTGGCAACAGATGGATGGGTGTGGACCTGCGGATGGGTGTGGGTCTGCCCAACAGACAAGCAGCAGCTCCACATTCAGATGTTGCCCTTGGTTTGGCCGGCCCACTCAGCGCAGTATACTCCTGAATGTTCTGGAGTGATGCCCGTAGTGCTGCCCTGGAGCAACCACAGCCTGCCTCACTTTCAACATCTGGTGGGCAACCTTTAGACAGACCGGCCAACCCGGCAGTGACTGGATTCAACATACACTACAGCGGCCATCTGTCTGTTTCCACCCAGAGAGAAAAGACCAACATGCAGGTCTTAAGCACCTCTTTCTTGGTTGCCTCTCAGGAAAAGCACTTGAGAAGACAATGGGGGAGATGAGGGAATTACAAGACACTAAATGGAATGAGAAGGAGGAGAACTTCTGTCCCTCTTTATTCCCCTGGAATGCTAGGAGGTGTGTGCATGCATGAGGGGGGCAGCACTTATTGTCTGAGAAGGTGAGGCTTGTCCCTCTTCAGCTGATGGAAATGTTGGGAAGTATGGTACGTGGATTAAATAAATTTGAAAAATATGGTTTTTCTCTTCTGTCATTACTCCTTACAGTAACTTGCTTGTGGATGTTGGGTCAGCTTATCAGTGGAAGTAAATGGCTCATGCGCCTTACTCAGGCTGTACTTTTACACTACCAGAGACAATACCAGTGCCGAGCTGCCTCAAAGAGGCGGTGGTGCGGCCTCTGCTCAAGAAACCATTGCTTGATACTGACTCCCCTGCCAGCTGTCGGCCTGTCTTTAACCGTCCCCTTTTAGGGAAGGTTATTGAACGGGTGGTGGCTCAACAGTTCCAGGGACATCTTGCCCACGTTGGTTATCTTGATCCCTCGCAGTCGGGTTTTCGTCCAGGGCATGGCACTGAGACAGCACTTGTGGCCTTGGTGGATGACCTTCATCAAGAAAAGGACCGGGGTCAATCGACCCTATTGGTCCTTTTAGATCTTTCAGCAGCATTTGATACCGTTGACCATGAGATGTTGGTGACGCACCTGTGGGACAGTGTGGGGTGGGTGGGATTGTTCTTGAATGGTTCCGCTCATTCCTGACAGGAAGAACTCAGTGGGTGGTACTCGATTATTCTTTTTCATCGCACCAAAACCTCCTGTGTGGGGTCCTGCAGGGCTCAGTTTTGTTCCCTCTCCTGTTCAACGTGTATATGCAGCTGCTCGGCGAGGTGATCAGAGAGTTCAGGGTGAGGTGTCATCAGTATGCGGATGACACCCAACTGTATCTCTCATTTTCGACCGACCCAGGCCCGACTGTCTTGGTGCTTACCTGGTGTCTGTCAGCTGTTGGGGACTGGATGAGGGTTAACTGACTGCGACTGAATCCTGACAAGATGGAGGTAATGTTAGTGGGTAGGTGGGTGGAGTTGACAGCTCCATCGATTGATGGAGCATGCCCTCCGTTGACATCCCAGGTGCGGAACCTGGGGGTGCTCCTCGATGCGCAGATCTGCCTGGATCTCCAGGTGGAGGCTATGGTGAGGAGTGCCTTCCACCAATTACATCTGGTGCAGCGGCTTCGGCCGCTGGTTTCGGTTCCGGACCTGGCCATGATCATTCATGCTTTTATTACCTGTCGGTTATACTACTGCAATGCGCTCTACGTGGGGCTACCTATGGTAATGACTCAGAAGCTGCAGCTGGTGAAGAATGCGGCGACCCAGCTCCTGGTGGGACTGGGTCACCGGGAGCACATTACACCAGTACTCTGATCTCTGCACTAGCTGCCAATAGTCTTCCAGGCCCGATTCAAAGTATTGGTTTTAACCTATAAAGCCTAACACGGCCTGGGTCCCGCTTACCT
The DNA here is from genome assembly GCA_003113815.1 of Sphenodon punctatus. Lineage (NCBI taxonomy): Eukaryota > Metazoa > Chordata > Lepidosauria > Sphenodontia > Sphenodontidae > Sphenodon > Sphenodon punctatus. The sequence continues at coordinate 6,703,830 of QEPC01008436.1, read as the reverse complement.
GAGAGATCACCTCACTCCCTGGGTTCTGGATTGGCCCCTGTGGTCACCCGGGGGCACCGTGTTAGAGGTCCCCCTGGTCTCCCGGGGGGCCACACAGAGCAGGGCGTTCTCGGTGGCTGTGCTGCGCCTTTGGAATTCCCTCCTGGTGGGGACCCGTCTGGCCCCTGACCTCCCAACATTCTGTAAAAGCTGTAAGACCTGGCTGTTCTGCCAGGCATTTGGCGAGGGAGAGGGGTAAAGGGTGGGTGGGGAGGGTGGGGGTCGGGTTTTTCCCCTGTTGTGTTTTAATGTTTAAAATGTTTTAAAATATGTATATTATATTGGTATTTTATATTTTATAGTGTTGTTTGCTGCTCTGAGCCACCTGTGGTGGGAAGAGCAGGATAGAAATGTATTAAATAAATAAATAAATTCCCATGACAATTTTCTGTGATAATGATTGCACCAGTGCAGAATTCATATGTCCCTGTAAATAGTTTTCTACTACATGAAAATAATTATTATTAATAATAATAATAATAATAATAATAATAATAATAGAGAGATCATGCTGAAACTCAGGATCTAGGTTTACTGAGTTCTACCAACAAGCACAGAGAAAGAAGTGGCCTCAGCCCCAGTGTCTTGGCGCCTCTCAAGAACCATGTTGATAGCATATTGCATCACAAGCCCACAGGGTGTCGTTAGCCTGCTGCAAGTTACTGCTACTGAACAGTAATACAGAATGTTCAGTTTTACATGAGCACTGTATTTCATGTCTCAGGAATAAAGGGTCAGACTGTCCAGCACCCTATCCTCCCAAGGGAGGCATTGACAACACTAGCCAGCAACGGCTCCAGCATCTCCTGGCTGGCTTTCAGCAGCCAGGATGGGAAAGGGTCTAGTTCACAACTGGTCCCCTCCACCACACCAAGCACCTCCACCATATCAGTGGGTGATACAGACTGAAACTGATCCAAACAAACAGGACAAGACTGAGTTTCCATAACCTCAAACTCTGACTCTGCAGGCAAAATGGCAGCATCCAAGTTGTGGTGAATATGAGAAATTTTGTCCGTGAAGTAATTAATAAAAAGGTCACAGTGGGAAGTAGATGACTTAATTTCCCAACAGAGGCAAACCTGACTAACCAGGCCCCTCACCACCTGGAACAGATCTGCCAGATGAGACTTTGCAAATGCTATGATAGCAGAGAAGAAAGCCTTTTTCACTGCCATCACAGCCACAGCATAGTCCTTTAAAAACTATCTGTGCCGTAATCAGTCGGCTTCAGCACGAGTCGAGTGCCACCTGCTTTCTAACCACCTACCCTCCTACTTCAGCCACTTCCGGTCCACCATATACCAGGGGGACCTGTGCTGTTGCAGCGGAGGGAGCAGACATCTGGGTGCAACCATGTCAATGATCATGGTCAAGATGTCATTCCACAAGGCAATCAGGCCATTTACAGAGTAGTCGCCAAGATCAGTAGGTAAATCCCCCAGAGAGTTCTGGAAACCAATTGGATCCATTAAACTCCAAGGGCAGACCATCATGGTCGGCCTTACCATGGGGCTGCTCGGGGTAACTGCCCCAGGTCCCACTCCTGGGGGGGCCCCGCACTCTGGGCCTCCAGCTCCTGGTCACTGTCAGTCTCAGTCTCAGCTAGGGAGTGAGGGGGAGGCGGGGCCTCTGCCTCTCTCTCACTCCCTGGCTGAGACTGATAGACAGTGGAGGGGGCCAGGGAGTGAGGGAGAGGCAGATGCCCCGCCTCTTCCTCACTCCCTGGCAACTTCCAGTGGTGGCAGGCATGGCGTAGATTTAATCTGCTGCTGCGGCACCCGCCTGACTCAGGGAGCTGGCGAGCGGGCCCTGCACAGGGCCCAGGCCAGTGGCAATGGCAACGGATGGGGTAAGTGCCCCCCAAAATGACTGGGCTTGGTGGACCCAGTAAAATGGCTGCCCCGAAAAATGGCTGGGTGGTGGACATCTTAGGATGGTCTCCAGGGCTGGCCTTAGGCATTGCGGGGCCCAGGGCAGTGGAGAAATGGGGGCCACTATTCTCCCACTGGTGGCAAACCTGCTGCTGCTGGTGGGCCTAGAGGCACTCCCCAGCTAGGGGGGAACTTCCCTCCACCTGTCCCTGAGCCCAGGCCTGGGTAGCACCCCCAGACCGAGCTGGGGAGTGCCCCCTGAGCTGGCGAGTGCCTCTACACCCACCGGCCACCAGCAGCTTTGCCACCAGTGGGAGAATAAGGCCCCCCATTTCTTCACTGCCCTGGGCCCCGCAATGCCTAAGGTCGGCCCTGCAGACCATCCTAAGATGTCTATGTGGCCTAAGATGTCTATGTGACGAGGGCATAGAAGTGCAGGGATTTGTGCCTTCATAAGGTAATGATCTAACCACAACAAAGGTGTCATAACAACACCCTCAATAATCGGAACTCCTGTTCCCAGGCTGGTGCAAAACATCAAGTCCAATGTGTCGGGCCAGATATTACCTGGGATAGGCCCATGGTTGTCATGGTGGCCAGGAACTCCTGCTCTGCTCCTGAAAGACTGGTCACAGTGTGTATGTTGAAATCACCCAAGGAAATAAGTCTGGGCAATTCCAACACCACTTTTGAGACAAGCTTAGCTAGAGCAGCAGCTTAGCTAGAGCAGCTATGCAGTGGGGTGGTCAGTACATGAGTGAATGAGGATCCCCCCCCCCCGTGATGAAGGGTACCATATCATCTGTCCCCAGACCACGGCCCGGAATCCGCAGCGGGATTCCGGGCCGTGGTCAATGCGGGGGGGGGGGGCAGCCAGGCGTTGCGGCCGCATTGGCCGCAGCACCCGCCCGTTTCCTGGAGGGCGGGCGGCCGGGGCAGCATGGGGGGCAGGGCTGTGGGGCCACATGTTGCACCACGCAGCCCCGCCCCCTGGATTCCCCGCCAGGATTGGTCACCGTGTCTGTTCGCCGTTACGCGGTGGCCCCGGCAGAGGATCAAAGGGGTGATTCCGTGCCAGGGCAAATTGGCCCCGGCACGTCTGAAAATACTCCAAGTGTCTCTCCCAAGCATCTTGATAGACCATCTTCCCCCCTCCCCTACTATACCTCCCCAGGCCCAACATGATCCCAATGCTGCCCCCTCCCATCCCCTCCCTCTTCAGCATATGATTTCAATCCTGACCCCCCACCCTAAGACCTCTTGAGTGGAGAGAGAAAAAAATTACTCAGGGCACAATCTCCTGCTAGTAAAGTCAATGGCAAAACTCCCAATGACCTTAATGCCTTTTAGTAAAGACAATGAATAGTTGGCATGTTCACTGTATTATTTTAAGTGAAAAACTCTTCATTGTCCATCACCAATCATCCAATGCAATGGTTACAAAAATCTTTTGAAAACATATTTTTATTAAATTCAGAAGCCTGCATGTGCCTCAGTAGAACTTGCCTATTATCAGCAGCAGGAATCAAAATAAAAATCTGAAATACTCCTTGTTAAATTGCCATGCTAATTCTGTCTCAAGAAAACTCAACAGCTCTGAAGGTAGAAATAGAATATAGCCTGACTGTCCAGATCATTTGGTGAGGGATAAAGGCCTAAGTTTCCAAATAAACACACTTTGTGGATTTAAATAATTTGCCACTTCTTCAGAGAACAGGAAAATTTCTCTTGCCTGCTTTTCATTGCATTTAATAGACTTTGTATGTGCTCTGAAACTTAAACAGATTCTTGAATATTTCCGTGCCAAAGGTCAGTTTTCAAATTATTACTATTTCTAATTTGTATGTAACACTTAACTGAATTTGACTGTCTCCAACTTTTTGGTGACAGTCTCATTATCAGCATTTCTGCCAGTTGGAGCCCCATTTACTGAAGTCATAATCTGATTTCCATACCCTTTGTTGTGCTATTTTACTTGACATATTTAGTACATTAAGTAGATAAAATATGAAACATATACTATATATTCAGTGAATTTCAGCAGCTCTTTCTTTAAAGTCCAGAAAGGAAAATTCAGTGCTCAAAAATGCTTTCTAATCCTTATCTAGTTCACACTCACCATAACCCTATGAGGTAGAGTATTATTACTCCCATTGCATAGATGGGAAACTAAGACAGAGTTGATGGGGCCGATTCCAAGCCACATGGATTCTACATGCAGACGCGTGCACCACCATTGCCGGCACATAGTGCTGCGCAGAAACTGCACATGTATTCATGCACGGGAATCCGGAGCTCTTAGGATCGGCCCCAATGATGTGTTCAAAGCTTAGTGAGTTCATGACTGAGACAGGACTTGAACTGTGGTGTCCCATGTGTAATTGCAACACATTGTCCATGACCCACAAGCTAATTACTCCAGAGAAGCTTAATTGAAATGTATGGGCCTATGGGCTTCAGCGAGGATATTCCGGAGTAAGTGGTTTGTGACCAAGATCCACTATGCTTAATTGGCTGACAGTCAATGTGTATTTACCTGGGGATTCCCCTGTTTTATTTTACCTGTCAGTTTAAAACTACACTTTGACTGTATTCAAATTTGTCCCAAATCCAGTGGTCTTATTCCATAGGTTGTTCTAGCCACCCAAAATTTTCATCAGTTTTAATTTTCATTATTGCACTAACATGTTCAAACACAACTGAGGAGTTGACTGTGAAATGGCCAAACTTTCACAGAACAAATAGAAGCACAGTTCACCTTCATGCTCACACCAGCCTTCAATTTCCTTGGCCTGCTGTTATTGGGGTCAATGGGAAGGAAGGGTCAAGATCCAAGAAGAATTAAAAGACTTCACATGACTTTGTGCTTTCCTAACTTTATTTAAGAGAGTTTAGTATTTAAAGGTTAACATTGATATCATTTCCTGCAGAAAAGAAGTGGTCTCTGCTATATAGCGGGAGCTCAGCTTCCCAGTTAGCCTGTTTTCCAGTGAATATCTCTACTGCGCCAAGCATGACTTGTCCTGCTCTGTTCTGATTGGTCAGCATGACATCAGTTAATTTGATTCTTTACAAGTTTTCAAGCATGTTCAGATTGCTTATGAAAACAAGTTCTAGGATGTTTTAGGTTAGGGCTCTCTTGCCTTTCCATAGCTAGGATGCAAGAATTTCAAGATTCACTGTAGGGTTATTGCCTTTAAAGCTCCCAACTCAATAGAGATAATGTGCTTTGTTGACGAAAGGCTCTGCTCCACTCCAGTTGAAGAAAGTAGCAAAATTCACATCAGCTTGAAAGCAGGGAGGGCCAGGTTCAGTGTAGATGATATTGGGAAAATAGCCCTCTGTCCCTCATGGATAACATTCTGCGAAGGTTCTAATTTACAAATAACAGATACTGTTCAATTTACAAATATCTATGAAAATAACATAAGTAGTGCCATTACTGGGTCAGACCAATGGCCCATTGAGCCCAGCATCCTGTCTCCAACAGTCACCAATCTCCGTTGCTTGGCAGGAGTAACTGACAGGTCCCAATGGGCAAACCATTCCCATCTATGTCAAACCAAAAAATTGTCTGTGAAATATAATTCATTCAATTTTGGGAAGCAGATTATCACCTGAAGTAGTGTCCAGTTTTGGGCACCTTATTTCAAGAAGAACATTGGCAAATTGGAGCAGGTTCAGGGAAGGGCAACAAGGATGTTATAGAGGAAAGATTGAAGGAACTGGGGATGTTTAGTCAAGCAGAAAGAAGATTAAGGGGAGACATGATAGAAAGCTTCAAATATCTAAAGGGTTGCTGCAAAGAAGATGGCAAGGAATTGTTCTGCATTGCTACGGCGGTCAGGACTAGAAACAGTAGGCTCAAATTACAAGAAGGTAGAGTTCAATTAGACATCAGGAAAACATTTCTAACAGTAAGAGTTATTCGGTAATTAAACAAGTTTCCTGGTGGGGTTGTAGGCTCCCTGTTACTGGAGGTTTTAAAAAACGAGGCTGGACAACCCTTTGTGAGGGATGAAGCTGCAGTCATCCTGCACCCAGGTAGGAGGTTAGAGTAGACAACCCCGGCAAGGTGCCAACCAACTCCGACATTCTGTGATTCTAGGATCATTCCTTAGTATGTTTCATTATACTTTTCAGGGCAAGATTCTTCTCTCTGATTTCAGTGATTTAAAGGAATGTTTTGACAGGAATATGAAGCATTGCATCGGTTTACTTCTGAAAGGCTTCTGATTGAGAGTAGTCTGGAACATTCACTGCTCCTTTCACTTCAAATAAATGAAAATGGACAAGCATCTATCTGCGATGCTGTAAACTGAAGATATCCTGACAGGAGCAGGGGATTGAACTAAATGACCCTTGAGGTACCTTCCGACTCTATGATTCTATGAAAATTTAATTTACATTGATAAAGAGGCTGGGATTGATCTTGAACATTTTTTTTGGGGGGACGTACTCCCAAATCCCTTGATAATCATAGCAAAATCCCCCCTCCCCTTCAAACTAGCTGAATCCACCTGTTTTTTTTGTTTTTGTTTTTTAAAATACAGCTCCATTTGGCACCTTGTGTGATGCTCTTCTAATGCAAAAATGTAACAACAGAATATGCTTTTTTAAATAATTCAGCAGCAACGCAATGATATTAAGCTGCAAACTCACCTCATGATAGAGTGTAACGTTGTAATGATATTGTGACAGTGTGAAGCAATTGCCAGGATAGTTTTGTAAATTATTCAAACAAAGCTATCTCAAAATCAGGTAAAACGTATAGCATAGTTAAATAGTAATTTGTTCAACAAGGAGACGGTGTAGAATCATGCATTAATTTCTTCTTCCTTTACCATTATTTTTTTTTTAAAGGTATGATGGATATAAATATTTATAGCTACAAACCACTGCTAGAATAGCTGAAAGAGCCAGAGCTTTTCCTAAGGCTTGCAGCCACACTTTGGAATACTCCTTTGCAGTAACAGAACCAGTTTGGTATGAAACACTGGGTTGGGTCTGTTATGAGAACCTTATGTTTGGCACAATTTCTAGAACTATCAATTCCCAAGGATGTTAGAAATACTATGAGGCCTGTGGCACTTCTGCTTATGGCTGCAGCCAGAAGCAAGAATTGCATGAAAGAGGCTATTTAAATGAGATTTCTGAAGCCCCAAAATATGTTTATTTCTAGGATTGGCTATGAGCAAAAACTGGCACAGATTCAGATTTACTCAAGCTTGGTTGCTTGAGTAAATCTGGTTCCTAGTCACAAACTCCCATGTTTAAAAGCTGAACTTACTTATTTATTTATTTATTTATTTATTTATTTATATTTATAAAAAAGTTTAATACCCCGCCCCTCCTGCAGAAGCAACTCGGAGCAGTTTACACTATCAAAAAAAACCCACAACAACAATATAAAAACAATCTTGAACATTAAAAACAAATATTTACAGGAAGAAGATAAAAACATACACAACAACCCACACCCCCTAACCCTCTACCCCCCTTCCTTTACCCATTTCCCCCACCAAAGGCCTGGCAGAACAGTCAGGTTTTACACGTTCGTCGAAAAGAGGAGAGGTCCGGGGCCAACCAGGCATCTGCAAGAAGGGAGCTCCACAGCCTAGGGCACCCTCTCCATCGTCAGACCCTGGAGAACCCAGAGATCTTCAAGGAAGGCACCCCCGCATGACCGCAGGGCCCGGGGAGTGAGGCGGTCCCACAGATAGGTAGGGACCAAGCGGTTTAGGGATTTATAGGTAAGCACCAACACCCTGAGTCAGGCCCAGAAGACAACAGGCACCCAGTGCAGCGAACGGAGCACAGGTGTAATGTGCTTGCAGTGGCCCGTCCCCATAAAACTTAAAAGCAACGTCAATCTGAGCTGACAAGCTTAATATTTATGGAATAAAGCATGTTCTGTTTAATCTTTGCTGAGAGTTATTTTATTATTATTTTTATTATTTTATACATGTATTAGTCATCCTCCATGCCTGTGGCATCCCGGGGTGGCGTACAATTAAATAAAAACAACAATCAAAATAAAAATACTTTAAAAAACCAAACAATTTAAAAACCAAAACAGGGTCAGATAAACAAATAAAAATAGAAAGGTAAGGGGAGAATAGAACCCTAACCCACCCTCCCCAAAGGAAAGGGTGAACAGCCAGGTTTTACAAGCACGCCGGAATGTCAAAAGGCTTGGGGCCAGGCAAGCTTCCTCCAGGAGGGAGTTCCAAAGTTGCGGCCCGGCCACCGAGAATGCCCTCTGCATTGTGGCCCCCTGCTTAACACAGGGGACCTCCAAGAAGGCACCCCCAGAAGACTGAAGGAACCGCTCTGGGACGCGGAAGGCAAGGCAGTCCCTGAGGTACGAGGGGTCCAGACTGTGAAGGGTTTTACAGATCAATACCAATACCTTGAACCTGGCTCAGCACGCTATTGGCAGCCAATGCAGAGTCTGGGGCACAGGTGTTATATGCGCCTGATGGCCTGTCCCCATCAGGAGCCAGGCTGCTGCATTCTTCACTAGCTGCAGCCTCCGGACCAGGAACAAGGGCAGCTCCACGTAGAGCGCATTACAGTAGTCCAGCCTTGAGGTGACGAAGGCATGGATGAGGGAGGCCAGGTCTGGCCTGGAGATGTATGGACGCAGCCTCTGCACTAGATACAACTGGTGTAGGCAGCCCTCACCACCACCTCCACCTGTCGATCCAAGTCCAACCTCACCCCCAGACTCCGAACCTGCTGAGCTATAGGAGGGCACACACCCCCATCAGGGAGGCCAACACCTCCCTCGCCCTCCCCACCACCATCATCTTTGTCTTATCAGGGTTGAGCTTCAGTCTGCTCTACCACATCCATTCCACCACGGCCTCCAAACACTGGGATAGCAACGAGACAGCAGGGTCTAGGTCAGCTGAAAAAGAAAGGTACAACAGAGTATCATCAGCATATTGGTGACATCGCACCCCAAACCCTCTCACGACATCCCCCAAGGGCTGTATATATACATTAAATAATAATGGAGACCGAATGGAACCCTGCGGAACACCGCAGGACAAGGCACAGAGGCAAGATGTTTCAGCCCCCAGCACCACCTGCTGGCTTCTCCTCGAGAGGAATGAGCATAACCACTCAAGAACAGTCCCGTCCAGACCCCCCAGGTCTCGCAGCCATCTCAACAGCAGCTCATGGTCCACAGTATCAAAAGTGGCCGAGAGATCTAGCAGGATAAGAAATGTGTATCCATCTCCCGGCGGAGATCATCCACCAAGGGCACCAACACTGTCTCCGTGCCATAGCCGGGACAGAACCCAGATTGAAAAGGGTGTAGGAAACCAATGCCGTCTAGATGCGCCTGGAGCTGGATCACCACCCTAAAAAGGGACAGGTCAGTAGCTGGCGAGTGCGTCAACATCTAATGATGGTTTTTTCAGCAGGGGGCGCACCACAGCCTCCTTGAGATTGGGTGACAACCTCCCCTGCCGCAGGGACGCGTTAATCACTCTCGCCAACACCGTCCCCAATGTCTCCCTGGAGGCTTTCACCAACCAGGACGGGCAAGGATCAAGTTCACAACTGGTGGTTCTCACAGACCCCAGGACATCCACCACATCAGCTGGCATCACTTCCTGAAACTCCCCCCACAAAGTTGGACCAGACAGGGCCTCCGTAACCTTGCACTCTACCCACTGTCCCAACCCCGTGTCAAAGTTAACTTAATAGTTAATAGTTAACTTAATAGTTGTCGAGAGAGAGAGAGAGAGAGAGAGATTCGTGAGAAGTTGAACGCAGTCAGTCTTTAGATTTGACTTTTTACATGCCTGAAGAAAGACCCCATGTGGCCTGAAAGCTTGCATATTGTCACTTACAGAAGTTGGTCTAATAAAAGGTATTAGTTGAACTATTTTGTCTCCATCTTTTCCATTTGGGTCTAACACAGCAATCATACTCTCTCTAGGTGAAGAAAAATATCTGCTAAAACAGAGCCTATAGCTCACAGTCTAGTAGTTCTGATTCAACCCATTACATTGCAGTAGTCCAAATCCATACTAGGAAATCCATTCCATTATTATTTAGTAGACTTGTCACAATTAATTTGGGGGGTTGTGTGGGATCCCCAGCATAAGTCAAGTTGTGCTGTTACATGTGTGTTTTTCCGCTCCTCTGGAACAGAATATCTCAGCTAGTCACATCTTTCAGTGCTCGAATATATATTATTTGAAGTTGCACTAGTCTACCAAAAAATAACATCCATCCAAAGCTTTGGCTGCTGTTGATAATCATTAATATGTACAGATTCTTCTAACTGCTCAAAGTACACATTATTCCATCAACTACAAAACCTGAGTCAAACTGTAACCGCCAAAAATAGTGGTTGCTCTGTGCATGGCCCTTTATACATGGGCCACAGCATGGTGAGGGGGGGGGTCAACGTGCTCATGCATGGGTGCCACCGGGAAAAATCCCATGGCAGGGGTGTGTGTGTGTGTGCTCGCACGCTCCTGTGCACACCCACCTCCACCCATTCCCCATGCATGGAGTAACTGGCGAAAATGGCAGTTGCTCCGTGCATGTTGATGGGTGGGTGTGGGTGTTGGTGGGTGTAGTTGGGTGTGTGCTTGTCTATACCCTCCTCCCAACCATGGCACACACTGACCTCCCCCCCCCCATGCCACGACCCGTGTAAAAAGGGCTGATGTTGACAAACTGGAAGGGATTGAAAGGAGAGCAATGGAGATTAAGGGTCTGTAAAAGGATCAATGGTCTGAAGAAACAGTGAATGTTTAGTCCAGAGAAAAGAAGATTAAGTTGGGGAAAATGTTGACTGTTTTCAAATATCGATGAAGATTCCATAAAAAACAATGGAAACCATATATTTTTTAAAGGAGAAGAAACAACAGAAGAAACTGTTGTTGAAAAGAAGATACTGCCTAACAGAGCAGTTCTCCACTGGAACAAGCTGCCTGGGTAGTTGTGAAATCTTCTCTGGAGGTTTTCAGGAAAAGACTGGATAGGCATTTGTCCAGGGATAGTTTAGGTACCGAGCATCACTCCTCAGGGAGGCTCTTGGTTGGCCTAGATGACCTGCGAGGTCCTCCCAAGTCTACAGTTCTATGAATTTGGAGGACAGGTCTTCAAAGCTGGCACCTAGAACTGCACAAATAAATTTTGTATATCTAACACACACCATCAAGATGGCTGTGCTAACACATACAAACTATAATGCATGTGCCCATTTTTGGTGCTAATGTAAATATACAAATGGCAGCAGCAGGCATAGGAGTCAAATCCCCCTGCTCCAAAAGAATAGGCACTTGACACTTTAGAGGAAGGAGAATCTGTATTATTTTCCAACTGAGAATCCCAAACTACGAATCATGATCGCAAATGTGGTTATGCTCAGGGCTGGACTAGACAGAGGGGTGGGGGCAATTGACTTCCCCCATGACCTCAGCCCTGGGTTTTTTCCTCTGACCTCATTTCATCAGTCAGCATGTGGAAGCAACACTACTCAGAAGGGTCAGAAATATTCAAGGTCTAGTTCAAAGTGACAACATTGATATTATTACTGCAATCATCTCTGCATTTTAATTTGAGTTTTAAGTGTCTTTTTGGTTTTACAAATGTTAAAATAATAATTCAGCTTTTGACAGTATGACACTAACTCCAATACCCACCACTACATAGTTTTGTCCAGTGTTTTAATCCAAACTGCAGTTCATCAACAAGGATGGCTATGTTTGTCAATGTTTGGAAGTCAGGCAAGGTGAGAGGGGGAAAGTGTTTACATTATCCTGGTTTATATCGAAGTACCAGATGGAAACAGCTCTTTAACAAAATAATAGAATCTGGTAGGCTATTCTGGAGATCTGTTCATGTCAGCAGCATGTGATTGGCACACAGGCCAAGTTTCCAGAAGACTTATTTGAACTGCAGAAAAAATAGAGGGAGAGAAAACCAAATGATGCTCCAGCTTAACCCACAAATAGCTGAAAACTAGATCTAAATGGAAAATTTACATTTAGCAATGTCTGTTATACAATTAACTGATTTCTCATAGTTGACTTGCTTTTTATTCTCTATCAAACAGGTGTTTCCCATGAGTTCCCTGCTCTGGAAGAGGGCTCGGGGGTGGGGGGCATTCTATTTTCTGCACCAAGGCCCATTCCAACCTAGCTACATCCCTGTTTCAGATTAATAACAAACAGGAAAGAAAAAAAAGCCGAAAAGACCTTTAGTCTTGAAAAGACAGACCTAGTATGTAAAACTCATAGCTCTACTGGACACCAAATATAATGGATTGGATAAAGATTTGGACTTCATAAGCCGCTATTGCAATGTGTAATGGAAAGCCTGCGGCTGGTTCCTATACCTGCTGTGTTCCTGTCATGGTATTGAAATATTTCAAAATGCTAAACTACCTGTCCTCCAAAGTGCTTACAATTATCTATACACCTATCTGCATTCATTTTATTTATCATTTGATTGTATTTAAACATTTAAAATGCTAACTACCTTCGTCCCTAACTGTTCTCTCCCAAGTAATTTCTTTCACATATATACCTATCTGCATTTGCTCAATCTATAGTTGACTTTTTATATGCCTGTGGAAAGACACCGTGTCTGGCCCTCCATACTTTCACCAACAGAAATTGGTCAAATAAAAGATCCAAGCTGAACTAGTTTGTCTCCATCTCTTATATTTGGGATCAACACAGCAACCACACTCTCTAGAAAAAACTCAAGGGAGGCAGTATTCTACATTTTGGAGCTGTTGATTCATACATAGTGCAAATTCAAGCAGATGTACCTGCAGGGATTACATTTGTATATTTTGAAGATTTCCTTCATAACCTTAACAGCTAGATCAGGGGGTTACAAATAGTGAGTCAACCCCCCCCCAAGTGGAGTTATGCCATGTATGGATGGGGTAACCATCCTGATTGATATTTGAGATACTTTGCATGTTCTTATTGCTGCTTGTGGCCATGGGTTTATTTTTAAGTCTCAGAATGGTTTAATGGGAACCATTAAACTAGAAGCTTGCTTTGTTATTCAATAAATAAATAAAAATCAAAGTTGAAATTCTGCCAGGCTATTTACAAGTATTGCATGTCCCCTGGGCTTCTTTGTGACTTCTCAGAGGGATCTATCCCATTCTTAAGGAAACGTTGCCCTAATTTCTGCCCACCCTTAGACTGTAGTTGTGGGTGTTTTCAAATGAGATGATACCCTGGATGAGATGCATGGCCACCCAGGAGCCATGGATCCGACAGGCCATCTGAAGGTGGAGTGGCTGGATGTCCGCACCTATGAGTCATGGAGCACCCACTCATGGCCACTCAAAGAGCACTACGGGGAAAATCTGGAGTGCTCTGTGCGGGGCAAGCCAAATAGATGCGTGGCACCTGGCAGTCACAAAGTCCTTGCCCGTATGAACAGGTCTGCTGCTTATAGGCGCTATGGTTGGGGAAAGCAGGTTTTTTTAAGTCACACGAACTGTCCGGGTGTGATGGGGAGCCCGGGTTGCCCAGCGCTCATGCCCAGAACATGTCACTTGTAAAGGCTAGTCCAGCAAGCTTCCCCCTCCCCCATGGTCTGTGGCAGGGGGACTTCATGGGGGCTGCCTTCGTGTCCATAGTAGCCATGCTGGGGGCTGCCCATTAAAATAATTCCCCACGCACTCCACCTGCATGGGTGCTTTGTGGCAGAGCTACACTGTGACGACAAACACCGACCCACTCACCCATCACCTTGCTCATTTAAAATGACTCTGTGAGTTCCTGATAGGATTTTTTCTTTTTGTCTGTTTGGAAAGTATTTAGCAGCACCTCATGAGTACTTCTATAAACAAGTAAATACATGCTCTTTGGTGTTCTTCATAGGATAGTAGAAGCTAAACTAAACTGCCTAACTGAGTCAGACCAATGGTCCATCTAAACCCAGTATTGTCACAACCTGACACAGCAGTGGGGGTTTCAAATTTGAGTCCAAATCTGGCTCTTCCAGGGTCTCTGGCAGAGGCCATCCTGGCATGCTGCCTGAGACCCCTCTGGGCCCCCAGTGGGGGCCTCCCCCAGATGTGCTACCAGGAATCCTCAGGTGGAGATGCCAGAGATTGAACCTGGGACCTTATACATGCAAAGCATGTGCTCTTACCACTTGAGCTATGCCCCCCCCCATTTTATGTCTACCAGTAAACCCCCAAATCTTAAACATTATAAATCAATAGTAGTTCCTGTGAAGTTGCTCAAGGTATAGTGGTCTAAAACTGATGTAATGGAGATTCAGTTTCTACAACAGATTTGAATACTTTGGTTCTTGTCACAATTAACTCCTCTTTAATGTGACCTTTGTTTTATATTTATAGGAAAGTATGCCTAGGGAGTTGTGTCTAGCAAAGTTTCCAGCCTTCAATAAACCACTGCTGCTACATCTAATATAAGTAGTGCAGGGAGACAACACTTAGACTTTACTAATTTATGTAAACAGATGGATTTTGACAGCAAAAGCAGTTAAAATTACACTCTAAGACTCGTCTTAGAATACTTACCTATGTTCCGTTTTGACTGGAAAGAGCCAGCTCTGACAAGTTTTAAAAGAATAGCTGCCCACCCCCACCCCCCCCTCTCTCTCCAGACAGTCAGTCAGTCAAAAGATTTTATTTGATAGCCTTTAGGCTGTAACAAAATTAAAACAATAAAACAAAACAAACAAATACAGATTAGGGGTGTGCATGTCATTTTAAATTTGTCATTCATTATCTTTATTGCAATAATAAAAATGACAAAAAATAATGATGAAATAAGTAACAATAACGGAAGTCCTTATTGATTTTGTTATTGCTGAGCAGCCCGGCAGGTGTTTTTTGGAGGGAAATGTGGCGAGGGGAGGAGGGAATAGAGATCTTGGACCCAGAAACAGTGTTAAACTCTTGAACTAGGCCTGTGATGGGAGAGGAAGGACCTGATGGATTTAATTGCTGGCCAATGAGCAGCGCAAGCAGGTCCCAGGCAGTTGAATGGCACCCTGTAATTGCTCAATACCTCCCAGAACCAACCAGGGGAGCTCTGGGGGAGGGTACTGCAACCCTTTATACTGCAGGGCAGGGCTGCATGACTCTGGTTCTGTGTTAGCTATTGCTCTGTCAGGGCGCATTTGCAGAATCTACTGGTGCTTGCACTAAAAATCCTCCCATATATATCGCAACCGCCTTACCTTTCTACTCCTTATTCCTTACCCTTGCATTTTACCTTTTTCCTTCCCCTGCCTGTCTCCCCCTGTACACATATATATAGAAACAGGGATAGGTAGTATAGTTATAGTTTAGATGATAGAGAATAGAGATAGATTAGAGATAGTGAATATACCTCTGAGTTTTCCTTTTCCCTTCTCCTATCATGATATAGATATAGATATTAGTTGTAGATATATAGAGAGATTAGATATTTGGATACTAGGCTGTTTTATTATATATATTAGGATTATAGGATAGGAGTATTTTGTATTATACATAGGTTAGGTTTAGCTTAGATTCTGTAATATAAATAAAACTAAACTGTGTGTATACCAATAATGATACCAGAAACAAAAACTTTGTTTGAAAGCGGTACCAATACTGATAATTACAACAAAAAATGACATTTTGTTATTAACAAAAATGACACATTTTAACAAAAACAATAACGAAAAACTACATGGGGCCCTGGTGCACACCCCATATACATATACCAGGTTACAATGTGGCAGTAATTACATAGGAAAAGACCTCACCCTGCAATGGGGTACAAAAGGGGCCTTTCCTATCCCCTGGAAATCCCACAGGACAAAACATCCACAGAATAATTGCAGTGTAACAATAGACAGTACACCTAATTGATGAATGGGACACAACAAAGGGAAACGACTCCCTAATTCTGGCTGCAAGAAGGGAAAACATTGTGACACTGAAAATGACCTTGGAATTTTTACTTAATAATTGAAACTTATTTGAATTTGTCAAAAAAGGCCAATCTGAAATAGGGGGAAACACTGGGGCTGACCATCTTACTCTTATCTCTTCATACAGAGGGCACGCCAGAAGGTAATGGGGGAGTGACTCAACCACACCCCTCTGACATGGACAGATATAGCACCTGGGGAGGCACTTCTAGAAAAGCAGGAGTTTTCTGATACAGCCTCCCTGCTACAGTCTGCTCCCCATCTATCTCTCTCTCTCTCTCTCTCTCTCTCTCTCTCTCTCCCCCCTTTCTATATATGTTCCAAAATGGATTATTAAGAGTCCTATTCAAGGAGGGACTCTAGTAAAAAAAGTCTGAACTTATGATTAAGTTAACCAACATGAAACCCTAATTTTGACATCCTGATATGGAGCAATCCACTGGTATTCTTTTGTTTAACTGAAAAAAATTCCAAGGAAATTATAGAGAGCAGGACACTGTTTTTGTAATATTTGGCCCAAGGGAGTTAGGTATTTTGAAAGTAAACACCAGTAAAGCAGAAGTGTCACATGGTTAACAGTAAAGTCAAAAGACAGTGGGTGATATTTGTAAAGTATACAAGAAAAACCTGAAATGAAATGGAGTGAAAGTTTCAGAGATTTTGTTCCAAAGATACAGAACCTCCTATCCTGCTATATTGCACAGAACAGGAACGTTTGACTTTTGCAAGAATAAGAAAGGGGGAGCCATTTTATAGTAAGAAACATGGCAAATTATACTGGTCTTCCTATCAGTCACTTCATAGGCGTGCACAACAGAATTTTTGCATGTCTGTTACCTAAACTTTTAAAACCTTACCGGAGAAACTGAAATGCAACTAATTTCAAGGAATATTCTAGGCATCATTCATTTTAGCGAAACTGAAAACTGGAGAACGGAGTGATTCTTAGTTGAAAACTGGAGAACGGAGTGATTCTTAGGGGTTCTCAGAATATATATATTCTTCAGAACATTTGAACTGGAGGGGAAGGAGCAGGGGCCAAGACCCAGTGCCACAAGTGTGCCTGGGTGGTCACAAACATGGCATCATGCACTCACGAGTGGGTAGTGACATGTTTGCTAGGTGGCAGATTTTTGCTAGTGCAGAACCGCTACCAGGTCCAGGAATAGATCACTCCATGAGGATGACCTGTTGTGTACTTTTCCAAAATGACCAAGAGCAGCCACAGTTGGAGACAGGATGCGCTGGGTTCAGTGGACCATTGGTCTGACCCAGTATGACACTTCTTATGTCCATTCCCCTCTGTTGTTACCCTGGTGACAGCGTCGGAAGTCCCTCTGGTGCCTCTCCCAATGGGAGCACAAAATGTTCCTGGTGGAGAGCAGACTGCAGCAGGGAGGCTGCGCCAGGGAAGTCCTGCCTTTCTAGAGGTACCTCCCCAGATGGTTCTGCTGATCAGGGATTGGGCTGTGTGGAACCAGCTTGAGAGAACTCCCCGCTGAATCCCTACAGCCCCAAGCCCAAGCATCAGCATAGAAGTTACAGCACAAAGCAGACCAGTTCTGGTCCACAGTTTAAAAGTCACCCTTTCACCTCCCATAGCAGCCAGTGACCATCTACCAAGCTGCTATGTGCAAACATTAGCCACTGACTCTTTTTGCATGTGTGCGCACGCACACACACACACACACACACACAGTGGCTAACATCACGTTTGTTTCCATCCCCTTTCTCAGCTACAATTAGTGCTGAAATGGTGCCCCACTGCGGTAGCTTTTCCTGCCGGAAAAAGCTCTTCTGCAATGAGTGGCACAGTGCGATAGAGACGTAAATTCCACTACTTTCATTCCGCTACTTCCGCCAATCTGCTACTTTCATTCCACTACTTCCACCCTCTGTGAAAATAATGGAACAATGTTTGTTCCGACAGTTTTGATGTTCTAAAATTTCTGCCGGCACTGCGAAGTAGCAGAACAATGTTTGTTGTGACAGTTTCCAAATTAGCGGAATGCCGGCAGAATTAGTGGAATGCCAGTGGAAAAGCTGCAGAAAGTCACTGGCAATTCCAAAATGGCGGAAAGAAATAGCAGAGTGGAAAAAGGAGTTGCTGCTTCAGCCCTAGCTGCAATACTCATATCATCAATTACCTAGTAGCAGAAGACTGGAACTATAGTTTGGTCACTTGGCCCACAATAGCAACAAATGATTTAACACTCTAGCACAGACACAGAGCAAAATGTAAGTACAGTCAAACCGTACTTCACAATAATAAACCCTGATTATAATGAACCTTTGTTTATTACATTCCCAGCTTCACGAAGAATTTCTCTCAATTGCATCTTGACAAACCCTATTATAGTCAACAGTCTGAGAGAAAGAACTTTTTCTCTGGTCCCATGAGGGTTTGTTGTTCTGTACATTCAAATATTGTAAGGCTGTAAATATTTTCTTGACTCGGAAGAACAAGTGGTTTCTGTTTGGGTCGCACTTTGATGCATGACTTTAAAAATATCTGATTGGAGAAACACAATTATTCCAAGCTGGTAGAGAACAATGAGTGTTTTCAGACAGACTGCAGCCTTGCCTCTGCTCTGCTTCACCCCCAGGTGGCCTGTCCATCTAAACGTGGGCCACCAGATGTACAGGCAGAGCAGAGGCAGAGCAGACTGTCCTTGCTTCGGGGCAGCCATGCCAGTGGCACTCCAGAACATCCTGGAGCACCCCCAGCAGAGCAGGCCAGCTGGCCAAACCCAGGGCACCAGCCCAAGGTATAGCTGTGGTTCATCTGCTGAGCAGACGACTACTGCACCTCCTCTCTTGACTGGGGGTTGCTCCAGGCAACTTTATGGAGTTGTGGTCGGCAGCCCAGAACGTTGGGCGATCTGCCCGTAACTCTATAGCGTGGGGGAGGAGGATGCCATGTGGGTGGGCCATAAACCACAGCAGCCACCAGGTCCATTTTAAACAGACCCAGGTGGGGCTGGATGCAGGTGGATGTGGGGGTGCACCCCCTGAGCATCTCCAAGGGTGTACAGTCCAGCATTCATCTGAGGACACCCAATGAATTAGTTTGGAAATGAATTAATTGATTTAACAAATGAATCCCCAAGGATGCACTTGCTTAAGATTTCTGGGTAATTGAATTAATTTTAAATTACCTAAATTCAATTAAAAAAATTTACAGAGGTGCCCCTGGAAATTACAAATTGGTGAGCCTGAGATCAGTACCAGGCAAAGTGGTGGAGGCTATTGCAAAGAATAGAATTGTTAGGCATATTGACAAGCATGATGATAGCAAAGAGGGTGAGACAACCAATGTCTGCCGGTCTGGGAGAACCCTCATACAAACACAGCACAGTCTTTCTTCATGGTCCCCTTCACCTTTTGCCTGCTCCCCCAGCTATCTATTTATAATTTTACAAAAGAAAAAAAAAGACAGCAACCCAGAGTTCATGGGAGGGCTTCAGCCTTCCTGTTAGGATTAGATTTGATAGAAAATATTTAATATTATGTTTTTAATTTTTTACTTATTTATTTTTATTTTTATTTCTTTAAAAAATGTATACCCCGCCCCTCTTACCAGATGCAACTCAATATGACTGCCTTACTGATCAGGGTCCTAGGAATGAGCCGTTGCCCCAGGAATGAACTCTTGCTAAAGTGAAATCTTGCTGAACAGATGATATGCCTGAGAATCTGACCTCAAAGAACAGTGTGAAGTTAAAACAAAAGACTCTCTCTCAGGAAATCAGAAGGGCCTTACTAAGCAGATGTTTACTAAGATGTTGCAGCCACAAACAGAAGAACTGCTGGAACAGGTAAACAAAACCATTATGCTAAACAGGAATAGTAGATCAGAAGGATCTCACAAAAGACTAACTGCTGAACAGTACACCAGCCTGATGTGCTTAACACCAGCCTGATGACCAGACATCCTGACTTTAGGTCAAGCACCATCGTTAAGGCACCCCTGAGGGCAGGACCACAATGCAATGGATCATCCTCCCCATCCAGGGGACACCCCCCTCTGGTATCTCCATGAAGCTCCTAACCAACCAGGAACTGACCCATCAGCCTACTAAGAACTGAGGGTCTCAAAACCCTATAAAAGAAGAGACTTGACTCATAGCAAATTGTACTGAAGGCTAGGTTCCACACTTCTTGTGAGTTCCATGGTTTCATTCAGTTCCCTTCCTGACACACGGACACACTTCATCTCTCACTAGCAGCTCTTCCCAGTCAGCCTGGCAAAGGTCCCCTTCCTGTCTCCTTCTTTGACCCTCCAGAATACAACTCCAAGGGCCCTGGACGCATAAGACAAATGTTATAGATGTGTATAGTTTAGCCTGGATGTGGGTATAGTTTGTAAAACTACCAAGCTTGATTCTCTGGACCTATGGTCCCCCAATAAAATACTGTTGTACTTTATACATGGTGTGGTTGTGAGTTCTAGACTAAAAATGCAATCATCGATCCCTATTAATTTGTAGAAGTTATTAATTTGTTACATTCCCAGATTCCTCCTTTCCTGTGTCTCCCTGAACGTACAAGTCGAGTTTTTAAAGGTTCTAAACCTTTCTACTTTCGATAATTTCCTGTGGAGGAACTGAAGGGTTGATGAATCCCCCACTCAGTTATATAAGGCAACTCAGCTCTCTCCTTTACAGACTTCTCACAGAAAAGTGGTAGCTATGCCACAAAGAATCAACATAGGCCTTTTTTACATGGATGCCACCACGGTGCCGGTGGGTGGAGATGGGTGGGTGAGCACACCCATCGCACACCCACCGGTGCTGAGCAGGGAGACGTGTACATGGACACCACCGTAGGGGGTTGTGGGAAGGAAGGGGAGGGGCTGCCACATACCCATCGGCCAAAAACCCACCCTGAGAAACACTGAGCAAACACCCAAGACGTTTACACAGACCGGCAAGACCCCGAACGGAAGGGAAAACACACCCAGCACAGTGACGTGACAACATGGCTGAGAAAGGGGAAATGAAGCCGTGGCACACGGCACCGTTCCCAAACCGCCAGACCCCACGAGGGCGGGGGAGGAGAGAACCAGAATGACAGGAGACACAAAGTAACAGCCCCACACAGTTCATGGCACACGGACCAGACAGCCGGGCACCACGGGCACCAGGGAAAATAGCCCCCGCCGTGCACACAGGAACACTGGGAAACACAGGATGTAAAGGGAACAAGCAAGGTCACCAACAAGAACAGGTGGGACCTGAAACAGATGAGGCCCATACCTAGAGACACACAAAGACCCCCAACATACGACCACACATAGGAAACCCTGGGCAACATAAAACTGAGCCAGGAACAAGACAGATAGCGAGACTGGCCCAGGCACCAAAGGCCACAGAGCAGACAGGAACCAAGGGCAGAGAGCAAAGAGGCGGCCCCAAACACAAGGGAAGTAGCCACAAAACACCATCCAGCAGCAAAGCACCAGACAGGGGTGCAAGTGACACAGGGGGAGACCAACAACACAACAGGGAAGGTGGGTGGCTTAACCAGCCAGTCCAGGACCTGGAGGATGAGCAACCATCCCCCCATGACCCGAGGGACACAAGGGATGGGCGGGTGTGATGAATGGGACGGGGGCGGGGAACTGTTACAGTACCCACACAAGAGAGGGGACAAAGCAAAGAAGACAGGGAAACAGGGTGCCAGACCATAGGGGATTCAGTGATTAGGAACAGACCCACACAACCCATCAACAGAAGCAACCCCAGACAGGCAACCACACCACCCACCCACCAACCACACCCAACAGGGCATGGACAGAGGGTCACACCCCAGAGAAGGGGGACACAAACACAAGGGGAACCAAAACAACAACCTTTATTAATAAAACTTAAAGTGCAACAAGTGCTGGGAGCTCCAACAGCTAGGTATGGCAAGCAGGAGCAGCAGCCTCAGTAGGGCCGGCGACCCC
>QEPC01008436.1:6618438-6631287 GCA_003113815.1 Sphenodon punctatus | reverse complement strand
GCCAGTTTTACACCAACTTAAGTCTCTGTGTCTCATTGGGGTGCGTCGACAAATGTGAAAGTGGTGCTAAGATGCATGTCGGAAAGTACCCTCAGTGTGGATGCAGGTAAGTGCTGTACTCTAAATGGTGCTGAAATAGGGCTGCTGGTATTTTGTTTATTTTTGAAACACTTGACAATGCTTTTCACTTTTGAGACATGTGATCAGAGAGTTGTCAGATCCTCAGGATCAAGCTGCAGCACATCCATAACCTAAACGATGCAGATACTCATTTATCAAAAAGGTCCAAGCAGCTTTCCTATTAGCTGCATTGTCAGTCACAACTGAGGGCATTTTCACACATGATGCTGCTAGGTGTCACCATGCTTAAATCCTGGGCTCTCACCCCAGGCAAAATCTGGGCCTGTCGCTGAGCAGACATGCCAGAGCCCGGGGCTGGGGAGGGGGCAGGGAGAGGACGGGACAACATCTATTTATTTATTTATTTATTTATTTATACCGATTTTTAGCCCGCTCCCTCCTGCTCACAACAGCAGCTCGGGGCGGCTCACAACAAGATTCAAAAATATAAAACAATTCAATAATTAAAATCAAATGCATAAAATGTTTATTAAAATCATTAAACGAGCAGAACCAAGGGCCCTTGGGTGCAGCCCTTAGGCGTGTGGCTTGCAGTGAGCGCCTGCGGCAGCACTAGACCAGTCACTGCTTGTAGCCCTCATGCCGGAAGTCCTCCCAGAGGAGAGCCCCTGACCCCGCCCCCTCACCTCCTGCAAGGGCCCTCCCGCCAAATGCCTTTACATGTTGCAGGGCTGGATTGGCGGGGAGATGAAAGTCCAGGGGGATCAGGGGTCTCTTCCCCTCCAGATTTTGCTGACCTGCCACCACCCAGTCACCCAGTAATAACCACCCAGTGACTAAATCACCCCCAATAAATGCTGCATTACACCCCAGGGCCACAAAAATGTTCCCCACAACCTAAAAACTGCAACCTACCCCCTCCCCCAATGACCCGCAAATGGCTGCCGCTTGCAGACCAGGCATCCCTCTTTAAGGTCCTGGAGAGGGTGAGGGCAAGGATGCAAACCCCAGCCCAGGTGGTGGTGAGTGACAGCTCCCCCAAGGACACAGCTCCTCCACATGTAGATATGGTCTGCACGGTCCTGCCCCCCACGCTGCTCAGTGTGGCCTGGCCATGTATGTATGTATGTATGTATTTATTTATTTAACTATTTTTCTTCCCCACCCCCTCCTGCTCAAGAGCAGCTAGGGGAGGCTTAAAAAACACATCAATAAAAACACACATATGATGATCTACTGTACCTATCTCTGACCGGTGGCCAGAATTTTTTTTGGTGGGTGCAGTGGCCTCATAGGCCATCGCAACCACCCATCAGGGTGTGGGCCAGGCCACGCTGAGCAGCACGGCGGGGTGAGGCCATGCAAACCATGTCTGCACATCGCCCTGTCCTCTCCTTGCCCCTTCTCCAGCCCCAGCCACCAGCACGTCTGCTCAATGGAAGGCCCAGATCCTGCCCTGGGTGAGAGTTCTCACCCCGGTCAGGATCGTAAGCATGGCAGCACCCAGCAAATACCCTTGGAGTTATTCCTGCCACTGTCTGGGAACTGTTGGCTCCCACCTATGGTAAACATCTGGCCGGTGGGAACAAACATGACACCACCATGGGTGGCTACACCATGGTAAAGCATGGCCACCCGTGGTAGTGTCACATTTGACAATACCCTGAAATAACCTTCTGTAGACCTAATTCATGGATCATATTTTAAAACTGGTCAGCAATATATCAAGCTGTGTGGTGCTCTTCAGTTGTGCACTTGAAGGAGTAAAACACCGGTTTGTGAGTTGTTACTAGGGGTGGGAATTCAGGTTTAATCTGTCACTGCTCATAATAAATAAATAAATAAATAAATAATAGTCTGTTATAGATTAATCAGTACTGAACAGCAACAGTGGGTAACATGCCCCCATAGGTTCAGCTTAAATAACAAAAATATGCATGTTCAAAATGGCCACCAGGCTCTTCTGTGCATGTGTGCCTTTTTCTAAAATAGTGGTGGCAGCATCTCCACCGTTTTTAAAAAAAGGCAGCAATTTAAACCGCAACTGTGCAAATGGCCATGGGAACTAAACTGCAATTGCCTCCAGAGGACTGCCGTTAGTTATTACCATGAAGTTGATGACACCCTCACTGTGACTATTGGTCCACGCATCACAGGACTGGCCTTAGGATTTGCAGGACCCACAACCAAGATACAGTGTGGAGCCCTGCTGGCCCTTCCCCCTTGGGGGCAACCTGTGCAGTGCCCTGAAGGTGGTCATGTTTGGGGTCCCACTGGGAGGGAATGGTGCCTCCACAACCTGTCCTGCTGAAAACAGAGGCCACTACGGCACGCTCAGAGAAAGCGGGGCCTAGGTTGGCTGCTCCAGGTCGCCTTGTGGTAAGGCCAGTCCTGACCCATCAGACAGACATATACCAGCTCTTTTTTCATATCTTACATGTCAGCATCCAGAAGTCTTCCTGCGAGTTGTTTCCTACTTGAACTTTGTAAACTGGACACCACTTTTGAAAAAAAATTCTAGCATATAAGAATTTTCAACTATACGAAATAATGTATTGCTGGCATATACATTAGCAACCATATTCTTTTTCTGGTCATCAGACATTTGATCAAAAAAAAATTCTTAATACCAATTTGATGAACATCTAAGCACTTTCCAGGAGTAAGAGTGCTTGATACTAAAGCACATGGAGTAGAAAAAATATTAGAAGACATAAGAACATAAGAAATGCTATACTGAGTCAGACCAATGGTCCATCAAGCCTAGCATCCTGTCTCTGACAGCAGTCAATCCCGATCACATGGAAGAAGTTTTTCATTTCATTTATATCCAGGTACTAGCTTCCGCCATGACCCAAATAAATTAAAATTTTCATTTCAATGAAAGGAGGAAAACCCCTAATAACAAAATGTAACAAAATAAATTATCACAGTTTAAAATACAATTCAGGAATTATTATGCAACCTGCACAATAAATACTTGCTTTTTAAAACCTCAGCTTTAGCACCAAAAACAGCCAGGTTTCTCAAAATACATTCATCTTTTTGCTGCATTACCCAGATCAGTTTTTCTAAATGATTATAACATTTAATATAAGACAGAATTGGGAACAAAAACTTCTGGCGAATTTTATTATAAAGTGGACATTCTATTACATAGTGTATCGAATCTTCATAAACATTCCCACAGTAAGGACGTAACCTTTCTGTTTTGGGGAGGCCATCCTATTCTATTTGGGGAGGCCTTCTATTACTGCTGTAGGATTTTGTTCTAATCTGAGTCTTGCCAAAGCTATTCTTGGAGTGGGTTTTAAATCCAAGGTTGAATATTTTTCTAGTTTAAATTCATCTTTCCATAGACAATAATGTGGTGCGATATGAGTCAGATGTACAGTTGTCAGATCTGATCGGCGTGCCACATCTCTAAGTCGGACATGAAAAGCTAGTTTATCCGCCTGTAAAAAAAGGCATTCGTCACTTTGTAGTAAATATCCAAAGCGCATAATCCTAAAAAGGTTAGATACGTAATGCAACCACTGTGACTGGTTTTGAAAGGAAGCAAGTTTATCTTCCATAATACACATTTTGGGTAGCCTACCTGGGGAAAGAGGCTGGATTTTAAACCAGGAAACTAGCCTCCAATCAATCTGTGACTTCACAGATTCCAATCCAGTTTCCAGTCTCAAAAATGGCACCGTAACTGAGGGCGCTAAACCCAAAGAAAACAAAGGCATTTTTAAAAATGTATTTCTATATCATTAGTTACATCATGACCCCAAATTTCAGAGGCATACAAGAGCTGGGAATTGACCTTTGCCCCGCCTGATTGGGGGGGTCCGCCCTCCTATAGCTCAGCAGGTCCAGAGTCTGGGGGTGATATTGGACGCAGACCTCCGCCTGGAGCGGCAGGTGAAGGCAGTCACTAAGGCTGCCTTTCACCAGTTGCGTCTGGTGCGAAGGCTGCGTCCGTTCGTCTCCGGCCCGGACCTGGCCTCCCTCATCCATGCCTTTGTCACCTCGAGGCTGGACTACTGCAACGCGCTCTACGTGGGGCTTCCCTTGTTCCTGGTTCGGAGGCTGCAGCTAGTGCAGAATACAGCGGCCCGGCTCCTTATGGGGATGGGTCGTCGGGAGCACATCACACCTGTGCTCCAGACTCTGCACTGGTTGCTAATAGCGTGCTGAGCTAGGTTCAAGGTTTTGGTGTTGATCTATAAGGCCCTTTACGGTCTGGGTCCCTCGTACCTCAGGGAGTGCCTCGCCCACCGCGCCCCGGAGCGGCTCCTTTGGTCGGCTGGGGGTGCATTTCTGGAGGTTCCCCACGTAAAGCGGGGGGGCCACAATGGAGAGGGCATTCTCAGTGGCCGTGCCGTGCCTTTGGAACTCCCTTCCGGAGGAAGCGCGCCTGGTCCCAAGCCAGTTGACATTCCGGCGGTGTTGTAAAACCTGGCTGTTTGCCCAGGCCTTTGGGGTGGGCATGGGGGGGGGTTAGGTTTTTTTTTTTAATCTCCCCTACCCTGTTTATTGTCTAATGTTGAATGGGATCCCGGGGCCCTGTTTTAAATACTTAAATTGTATTAAAATTTAAAATGTTTTAAAATTGTTTTTATATTTGTTTTTATATGCATTTTATTATTGTTGGAAGCCGCCCCGACCTGTTTTCAGGAGGGGCGGGGTATAAATTTGGAAAATAAAAATAAAAAAATAAATAAAGGTGCCATTTTAGATCTTGAAGCTGTAGCCTGGTGAAACTCCCTATTAGCCTCCAAGGATTGGACCCCTTTAAACTTCAAGTTACTAATGTGTCTGTCTGTCTGTTGGGTTGTTCCCCATCCTCCCTCCTACAGTCTCCCTCCCCCTGCTATGCTAGGTGCCTGCCTCTGACTGGCACTGCATGTGCTGCTATTTATCTGAATAATGGTCTTCAAAGGGACAATTTCAGTTGCTCATAAAATTGGGGCCCTTTATCAACTTGTCCCATAGTTTGGCAGAGATGACAGGGAAGGTGTGGGATACATTCCTTCTAAATGTCTTGTAGACAAGATGGAATATAAAATGTTACAGCTGGAAATGCATTTTCAGGTTAATGGCTTATAACATCAAGACCCTTATCCAATCTTTCTGAAATTTGGCAGGATTGGTAATCTTGGGGAGGGATGTAATCTTCCCCAGTTTCATGCAAATTGGATGGAAGATACAGAAGTTGTAGCCAGGAATGTGTATGGAGCTTTTCTTAAAATCACAACATTCAATTGCTTATAAAACCTGTTCCCTTTATCCAATCTGTCTGAAATGTGATACAATTAGTGCCCTTCATTGGGGGTACAAGCTCCCTCAGTTTCATAGGAACTGAATAAGAAACAAAAAATTTATATCAAGAAATACATTTTCCAGTATTTTCTCATGATTTCAAAATTGAAAATTTGTTTTTTCCCCATTATTATTTTTCATTTTTGTTATTACAACAACAATATAATTTGTTTTCATTATCATAACAACAAAAATAAATTGCACACCCCTAATATGAACTGGAGTGTCCAGCTATGCCAGCAGACCAGTCCACCACTCATAGGCACTGTGTGTGTGTGTGTGGGGGGGGGGGGGGACACACATCCTTTGCAAGTCACAAAAACTAGCCGTGAGCTCTGTGGAGCCTGGGTCCACCAGTGCTCACACCAGGAACATGTCAATTGCAAAGGCCAGTCTAGCATGCTTCCTCTTGCTCCATGGTCTTTGGCAGAGGGAGTTGAATGGCGGCTTGCTTCTGTGTCCGGAGTAGCCATGTTGGGAGTCACCTGTTTGAATTCATTCCCATGCACTCTACATGAGTGGGTGCTCCGCAGCACTGCCACTCAGCACCCACAGACCACACCCAGTCCCATTGCATTGCTCATTTAAAAGCACCCCGTTTGTGTTCCTGTGCCTGTTTGGAGATGACTGCAGTTACAGCAGATGGCCAGTAGGAGAAGCTTTGGTATGCTGATAGGTTTGGCTTCTTTGGGTATTTTCATACATGATGGCTCAAGAAGCCACCGTGCTTTGATCCGGCCTGGAGTGAGAGCCCTCACCCCAAGCAGGATCTGCCCCACTGCCATTCGAACGTGACATTGGCCAGGGCTGGGGAGAGGGTGGGGAAATGTACATATATGATCTGCACAGCCCTGTCCCCCAGCTTATGAGGCCACCATGCCTGCCCAGGACGCCTTCAGTGACTGGCCAGAGTTAGGTAGAGCAGGCTGTCAGACATGATGGCCCGTGCTACCGCGATCCAGGGTTCCCTTCCCTGGACCATGGCAGGGCTAACTCCGGGGTGTGCACTGGCAGGGAGCCCAGTGCACAACCCGGAGTTACCCTGCCACGCTCTGGGGAGCAGACTGCTCCGATCCGCAACAAACATCTGGCAGACAGGAACAGACATGACACATGGGTAACCACGGTGGGGTAAGCGTGTTAGCACAGAGAATTCCCTGCTACCAGACATAGCTTAAAGGCAGGGTGTGGGGAGGGCCAGGATACTGAAGAAGTGATCAGGAGAGAGAAACAGCACAAGGGGTGCTTGCTCCTAAATGTAGTGGGGGGTTGTCTATAGCCATGTATATGCAGGCTGGGGAGAAAATTCTGATGTGTGTATGTGCGTGAGTGTAGGGAGGAGAAGGTGTGTTTGTCTCCTGACTGCTTGTGGGGAATATGGGACAGCAAGGGGAAACAGGACCGAAGGAGGGGGCACACATCACAAGTACACAGACCCCACTCACAGACACACACTATTAGTGTTAACGGAGCTCTCAGTATGGTGTATCGCTAGGAGGTCAATTGTATGCTAAAAGGCACCTGACCCAGCCACCATTCATCAGGGGGCCCGCTGGAGATGTCACGCCCTGGATTAGTCATCCTCCACACACACAGGACCCAGGAGGGGAAACAAGTGAGGAGGGGGTAGGGACCCCAGGCCCTGGGAACCCCCAAGGGGAGCGGGGAGGGATTAGGGCAACCACACACAGGAAGGCACAAAAGGTCAACAGCAAGGGAGACAGAAGCACACACCACTTGAACACAATCACTCACTACATGCAACACTAGTCACACAGGAACAGGAAGGGATTCTAGCAAACCATAGGTTCTCCCAATACCAACGCACGGGCCAGATCACAGGAACCAAGAAGCTCTGATCACCAGCAACTGGAGTGCCCAATGGCCCTCCTTTTATGCGCCTTGGTTCAGACCCAGCCTTTTCTTCAGCTGCAGGCGCTCAGAGCGCCGCAGCTGTCTCTCATCAGGTAATCGCTGGCCCAGCAGATTGCAAGCAGGGGAAGGCTCTGCAGACACAGGCACTGGGGTTGTGGGGAGCACGGCCTCCTGGGCACCCCAAGCCGTCCCCCGCCCCCTCCTCCACAGTCCCTACGGGCCCCGCCCCATCCATAACCTGACACTGCTGCAGGGCTATGGGGAAAGCAGTCCTCCCTCCTGCCCTTGCTAACAAATGACACTATAATGAAATGAAAAAGGTAAGCTGCCATCTATACAGCGGTTTCCTGCTACCAGACACAGCTTAAATCACACACACATCAGACAAGCGGGGAAACTCAGCACTGCCACTGGATCAGCTGAGGAGCAGCCCCTGGCTCCCCAGAAACATGGGGAGACACCTGAGGGGCTTGGGGGGGCATCTGTCCCAACACCCTGGGTGAGGGGTCGCCACTGCCACTGCCCTCTCCCCACCCGCTCCCCGGCACGGCCGCCATCACATTTGTTCGGTGGCTGGGTCAAATCTAGCCCAGAGTGAGGGGTCTCACTCCAGGCAAGATTAAAGTGTGGTGGCACTCAGCACCATCACATGTGAAAGCACCCTGAGTTTCAATGAAGGAAACTAAACCCCAAGAAAATTCATCAAACCACATACAATCAGATGTTTGACTTACTTTAAACTCTACTGTGAGTTTTTTTCTTTTTTTCATGTCCAAATCACTGAAGATGGTGTGAGAGGAGAGCTTGATTGCCATTTCAGCTACACCCCCAAGTTCATTTCATTTAACACTTGAAACAGGTGCAGATTCATTGGGGGTGGGTCAGAGAGAGGGGACTCCATCCTCTCTCCATTGGTTGGCATGGGGGCTGATGTTATGCTGGGACTGGGCAAACTTAATGCTTTTGGACGTGCCCCAACTCTTGCATTTACTGTTTGCGGCTAACATGCTGGGCTGAGCATAGTGCTTTTGGAAAGAAATAGTGTTTTTCCATAGTCCTTTTGGAAATAAATTGTTTCCTAAAGGAAAAGGGGCTTATTCAATCACCCCATGTTTGTGTGTGTTTACCCATTTAGTAATTTTGATAAC
Organism: Sphenodon punctatus; assembly: GCA_003113815.1. Lineage (NCBI taxonomy): Eukaryota > Metazoa > Chordata > Lepidosauria > Sphenodontia > Sphenodontidae > Sphenodon > Sphenodon punctatus. The sequence goes on along the minus strand of QEPC01008436.1, from coordinate 6,622,873 downwards.
ACAGGTTGGTTTCAGCCAAATTTGGCAGGAGGCATCTGGGTCTGTGATCAGAGACCCAAAATTTCATAACAAAAAGATCAATTTCTGCAGTTAAAAAACCCCATTATCTTACATTAAGTATTTTTCTCCAATTAGCACATTAAACTTCTTTGGGCTGAGTGCTTACTGCATGGAATTACTCATTTTCCCATTTTTCTTAGGAGTGTTACAGTATTTTAAATAAAAGATAAGCATGTGCATAAGTGCTTGCAGGTCTTGAATTCACTTTCACTTTCAAAGCTTCTTTCAAGCACTGCAGAAAGAGATAATTGGTAAAGGTTTTCCACTCTTTTATATTAAATGTGGTTGTTGCCTGCTTGGTTTTTGGAAGTTTCCTTTTCTCTTGGAAATGTTTAAATTTAGCAATAGGACCAGGAGAAAGGAAAATGGAAAAAGATACTCAGAAAGAAGGTGAAGAAAAAAACTATACTTTAGCCAAAAACATTGACTTGCTTTTTCCAGTGCATGCATTGGGTCCCTCTGGAGGAGAAAGACAACAAAGGAAAAACATTAACATGAACCGCCAACTCTTCCAATTAGTAGGGCTGCAAATTTGTCTTGACATTTTTTGGAAAATGCATTATTACTGGCCATCATGAACAGGAAAAGAGTCAAGGGAATACAGTAAAATCCTGAAAAGTTATGATGAGCAATGATTTTTTAATTTGCTACTTTTTAAAAAAAGAAAAACTTACTTGTAATAAATATGGAAATCTACACAACAAATTGGTTTTGAACACAGCTCGACCAAAGCGTGACCTTCACATCCTCAACGTGGCTTTGCAGTTTTATTGTCTTGGTTTTTTTAAACCTGGGAGCAGTGAGGATTTCCTGATGATCTCTTCAGGGAACTGATGTTCTCTCTGAGGGCCTATTCACATGGGCGCCTCCCCTCCCCACCGCACATGTGGGGGGGCATCCATGCAAACGTAGCCTGCAGTGGGTGTGTGGTTGGGTGGCATCCGAAGGAATGGTGCCAGGGGGGGCTTGCACGCTCCAATGCTCCACCCATTACCCACGCATGGAGAAACAGGCTCCAATGCTGGTTGCTCCATATGTGGAGATGGATGGAGGTGGGTGGAGATGGGTGTGTGCCCGTGGGAACGACCGCACACCCACCTCCACCCACTGCGGGTGTGCACCCATCCCCTTACCCACCGCAGTATATTTGAAAAGGGCCTGAGAGTCAACTGGTCTCGTTCTTTTCTCTATGTTCCTGGGCCATGTCCCAAATCTTGTCCCGGAACTCATCTTACTGCTGTGCATTCTTCTCAAGCAGCTCCCTCGCCAAATCCTCCCTGCACCACCAGTTGTGGGCACACAGGTCCTGGTTGCGCTGGGCGCTTGTGGCTGAGGGTTCTTCCCATCATGGTGGCAGATCCATAGCAAGGCAACAAGGAAAGCCATTAATTCATCCCACCCCACCCACCTTCCAATCCCAGTGTTTTAGACCCCGTCCACCCTTCCCATCAATGTAATGGCCCTCCACCTGCCCAAAGGGAAGCAGGAATGAGTACCTGGCCTATGCAGCTGCTGGCCAATTGCTGCAGTGGGATAGGAGTGACATGTGGCTCTCCTCCCACAATCACTGCAGAGGAGTGAAGAACATACAGAAACCAAGCACTGTCATTTGTACCCTCGCCCCTTCCCTCCATGTCAGCCATTGTGCTTTCCCCCACTTTATCCCACAATCATTCCTCCTGGGGAGTAGCATGCTGCTCCCCAGTGCGCTCCACCACCTGAGTGTGTACACAGTAAAGAAAAAAAGACATAACTAGATAGCGATAAATTGAAAGCTTTACCATGCAGCTGTGCAAATGCAGCCCCCACCCCCCAGGTGCTTACTGTTCTCTGCCACCTCCTCAATAAAGGTGGCCTCCAGCTCCTCCATACCCTCTACCAATACCTCTTCTGGCTCCTCAAATAAAGACTGGCTCTCCATCTCGAGGGGTACAGCTAGAGACTCATGGTGTCCATGTCCTTGGTGATGGGTGCTGACTCCAGGTCAGGGACAGGCATGGAGGATCTCTGCTGGTGGTCGTGGTTTCATGGGAGGAGGAGAAACAGTTGGAATGGTAGTGGTTGCAGTAGGAACTGACTTTGGGGGAGGTACATCAACCCACTTTTGACCCCTGGCGAAGGTGCAGTCAAACAGTTTTGATGCCACAATGGCTCCATAAACACACAGGAACTGATCTAACAGGGCATAGTAGATAGACATTTGTCTCCTGTGTTAGGAGGTAAAGTTGTTATCCCAGATCTCTTTGTAGCTCCTCCAGAGATCCCTGGCCTGCTGCCAGCACTGGTTCATGTACCTTTGATATTCCAGCTCTGCCATCTGGAGAAAGATCTAGAATATGGCCTCATTGCAGTAGCACTTCACAAGCTTGTACTTTATGTTCCATTCCTCCCACAGAGCGATGTCTCTTGGTCTCTTCCTCGCTCCAGGGAAAAATGTCTGGTGGGCGGATTGGCAGGTGGAGAGTGCCTGAGAAGGCACATTTGAGGTAGCAGTTCTAGCGGTTGCCTGGCTGTCATTCTGAGCCATGGGTATGGCAATGATAAGGCCATTGAAGTCACTCTGGGGAAGCCAATGGGCTCTGAAGACAAGCATTGAGTACGTGCTGCAAACCAGGATGATCTGGGACAACACGTTTGAATTTGTTGCACGTTGGGCTTCTAAGGCACCAGCGAGAGAGCAGAGAGAGGGGCTGGAAGCAGTCATTGTTCAGACTGCTCTAGGCTTTTTGCCTGCGACTGTATGGTGGTGGACAACCTGGACATGAGAAGACTGCATGCAATAAATGATGGGACGTGGTCATGTGGGTGCACATTAGCTGGATTCGCCCTCACAATGGACCTGCAATGTCCCTGGACTACGCCATGAGTGGGTGGTGGGCATGTTGTGGCTGGGGACTAACATCTGACAGACACCTAATAAATGGGCAGTGAACACCTACTAAACATCAACCTGGTGTGGGTTATCATCTCGTTTGCTCTAGAGTGACTCTCCTAACTGCCAAGCACATGTGAAAATCTGAACGCACTTGAGAAACAAGATGTACAGACTGCTGAAGTACTCACATGAAGATTGAAGCATTTACACACGTCGATCATTTCTTTAAACTCTGTACTTTATCAGGAAAGAGTTTTGGCTTCAGCTAACTAAAAAAGAATCCAAAGCTATCTTTGTTAAGGAAGAGAAGAAGAAATATTTCCTTTATGTTTTAAGCCAAGTCAACTCAAGCACAACTCAAACACCAAATGTTTGCCAGAGTGAAACTTGATTTTGCAGCATTAAAGCTGATGAATATTTTATATTCAGCGAAATTGAAGATTACCTTTCAAAGCAAAAAAAAAAAAAAGTTTCCTTGTTGATTATGATTACACAGAGCAATGCCTGGAAAAACAAATGCATTTCTCTGCTAAAAGAACAAATTTCACATGTTAATGATTATTCCAATGTCAATGGAATTCTAGTTAAAAGAAAAAGGTTCTGTCTTATTTTAGCCCTAAAATGGAAACACATAGCTAATTAGAAGGCAAAGATGATACTGATTTATAGCAATATGCTCTTGTTCTAATGTTTGCTCTTAAATCTCTTGTTTTAAGGTGTTTTCTATGAACCTGTAGATAATGTGATATATGGAATTTCTCTCTCCTCTAAGATCTAATTCTGCAAAACAGCTAACATATTTAATTTTATGCCTATGAACCAGGGACTCCACTGCATGTTCTTAATTACCACTAGTGGGGAAAATGCAGTGGACAACGGTCCCCGAATACGCACAGTTAGTTAGTTGAGCATCTGGATGAGTATCAAGGCCTTAATACAGTCATTTGGTTCTTAATACATTTTGTTTTATTACAACAGGAGAGTCCTGAGCCTGACCAGGTGACAAGGTGGTGTAGTTAGCTTAGGTAGCCTCTTGCTCCTTTTACACAGAGGATTTAGCATGGTGCCTCCACCTGAGTGGGGGATATTCCTCTAATAGGGACTTTTATCCCCTCCCAGGAAACAAATCAATCCCACCATGCCCAGAACTATACCCAGGTACCATACACCTTTAAAAGATTCACATACGGTATCATTTTGAATAAACATAACGTTTGTTTTAATAAAGAGTGGAAACACCAATCAATCCCCTCCCAGGGTTGCGCAACCCAGTTCCCACTGTCTGGTGGTCAGTCTCCAGGGTAAAACTCTCTTGCAGTGGCCAGTTTAGGCAAATCCTTGGGGCCATGGGGTGCAGATATCTGAAGTCCCTTACAATGGGTGATTTCAGACGTTACGAGATCACGGTGAACCACACTGAACCACGCTCAACCCCCCCGCGGGGCCAAAGGGCCCGGAACGTCTGAACGGCGTGCGCCAGATGTTCATCACGCTCAATAC
>QEPC01008436.1:6604232-6614922 GCA_003113815.1 Sphenodon punctatus | reverse complement strand
CCCCCCCCCCCCCCCCCGGTCAGTGTTCAGGCAGGGTACAGCAGTGTCCACGTAAACGGTCAGCAGTGGGTGGGGGGATGGGTGTCCACTCAGTGTTTGCCCGTGTGAACACCGACTGGGATGGGTGGGGTCCCGGGAGGGATGGGCTCCTGCGCAACACCCACACCCACCCATCGCACGCCCATCTCCACCCACGGAGCCCTCTGGAAAACCAGAGGAGGCGCTGTGGGGGGGTGTCCGTGTAAAAGATCACACCTACCTCCATCCACCATGGCAAAACACCCACCCCCATCCACCCCTGTCCATGTAAAAAGGGCCATAGACCCTAATTTTCTAGGGAAATAGGACATAAGGATAATGTAGACACACACACACAAGTCTTGAAATAGTTTTATAAGCAGAGCCCATTTTAAGAGCAAACAATACTTCTGTGGGGAATGTGGGTTATAGTACAGAAACCACTAGCCTTGCATACAAAATGAAATTAAAGAGACAAGTGTAGAAAGGCACAAAACAATGAGGCAGATAAGGAGCTGTTATGCCTGACAAATGGAATAAAGTTAAGATCATTTTTGACAAATTCATACTAACCTTCATTTACATACACTGCAGGAAGAGATAGAATAAGCATTAATGAAAACAGTGTTTAAAATGACCTTAATGTATTAGCCTACCTAAGGCCCAACAAAATAGTGAATTAACAAGTAACAAGGGTGACTAAATGGATTATTTAAATGTTCATGTATTCAAAAGAAATTATGGATTGAAAGGAACGATGGACCAATTTAATAATTCATTTTGAATTTTGAACTCCCTATTTTTGGCTGCTTACATAAGACAAAATTTTGGTCAACTGATATAATTACAAGTCTGGACTTGGAAGCACACATTTTTCTATCTATTTTCTCTCTTTTTGAGTGTCTATGGCTGCGATCTTCTGGTGGCATAAGCCCTATTGGAAGGGAACGGGACAAGTGCTGCTGGGGCATTTTGAGAACTCAGCTGACCATTACTATCTATGTGTAATAACCCTATACAATTAAACTCAATGAAAATTAGGGGATTTGAATCAACATGAATCATATCAATATGAATTTGAGGTTCACATCCTCTAGCAGGGATCTATCAAAACTCCTTGGAGTGGCAAGCTTATGCATGCCAAAACCAGCCTGCCCCCAGCTCTGCCTCCCCCAGACTCCTGCCTACCCAGCCCATATCTTACCCCAGTCTACCCCACCATCCCGAGGGCAAGCTGGGGTGGGCAACGGGCCATGCAGGCAAGAGACTGGGGGAGGCGGGCGCCATGCAGGGCCTGGGGGAGGCAGAGCTGGGCATAGTGGGGCCGTGCAGGACTGGGTGGTAGGGGAGTTGCTTTTATTACCTTTTTTCCAAGGCTCTGGAGTCCAAACTGGTGACCCATGGTGCCCAGCACAGCCTCCTCAGGCTGCACCGGGAAGAAAAATACCATGGAAAATCACTGTGCATGTGCAAAAAAGGCTGCGATTTTAAAAATTAATTTTATTGATTGCACAATAGCTAAAATGAAGTAACCAAATAACCAAATAAACAAACAAAATATCCAAAAAAGGATATTAAGATAGATGCAAATAACAGTGGTTATTCATTTTGGTGGATACAGTTAGAACTGGATGAAATCATTGGATACAATATTTGCCATAGATATTTATTTCAGTATGTGCATGAGGGAGAGAATTTGTGTAGGAGAGAGTGTACATTTGCAACATAGACTGTCTGTATGAAGGAATGTGTAATGGTATTTGATGGAGTGGTGGCTGGTGAACTTTTAGGATGGGAGGGGCACAGATTTTGAAAATGGTCAATTTCAAAATTTGCACACATAAATTATGAGAATTAACGATTTTCGTACAGTGCACATATTTAAAATAGTCCATTGCCTAAAAGAGGCACGGAACCTGGCTAGTCACAATTTTTTAAAACAAATAAAAATTGAAGTAGAGCCCAGGCTGAGCTTGGACAAAATGAAGTAACCCCCAGAAAAAAAAAAAAAACTTTCTCTTAATTTTTTTTTTTTTTTTAAAACACCACACCCATATACCCACCCACCCCCAGCAATGCTTAATAGTTACAAAAAGTAAAACCCACACCAAAGGGGGTGGAGGAAAACTGGGAGGGGGAGAAAAGTGGGAAGGGGAGACAGGGGGAAACAGAAAGCAGGGAGTAGGAGAAAAGCAGGAAACTAGGATTAGGGCCAGCCTTAGACTATGTGGGACCCAGGTCAAATACAATGAAGGGCCCCTGGTGGCCACACACCCTCTCCTGTGACCTCACCCCCTCAGGACACCCTCTGTATGGTCCTAGAGGTAGTCATATTTGGAAGCCCCCTGGGAGGGATGGGGGACATGCACAGTGCTGCCCGGATGGAAACAGATGCCACTGTGGGCCCCCCAGAAGTAGAGAAAATAGTGGGGGACAATCATCTCGGGTCACCCTCTAGTAAGGTTGGCCCTAGCGGGGAGAGAGCAGCGGGGAAGGAGAGATGAGAAATGAGTAAGGAAATGTGAGGGGGATTAGACAGTTGCCGGCACACCCCCCCCAATGAGACACAGAGGCAGTATTTGGTTTAAAACTTGGCCGCACTTTATTTCACCGGATTCACTTAGGCCAGTGAGTGATTGCACAAGCAATATGGGTCCAGTATGCTAGCTACTTAATCTTCTTAACGTGTACTGACCGGGATGTACCTTCCCAAGTCAGTACTAACAAATCAACTTTCCCCTTCGACAGCTCCCTGGCTCTGGCCGAAGGGGAACAGGCCCAACGGTGGGCTTGAGTAAGGCGGTGAGTACCCGCAAAGCCAGCAGACCGTTCATGTACTTACTGGCCTCACCTGGTACGCCTCCCAGGGTGATGGCCCCTGTGCGTCCTGCTCTCCCTTCGCACAGGGTGTCGCCTCCCCATCTCTTAAGGAGATGACTCATCTTATCCTATTCTTACCTGTTTATCCTACTATAGCATACTGGACCCCCGCCACTAAAAAGGGGGGGGCCGATCCCGGCCTCCCCCGACACCCACTGCCTCACATCAGCAACTCCTTCAGGTGCTGTGCCAATTTCCTTAAATATAATTCATTTCCTAATGGAGAGAGATGAACCCCGTCATCCCTAAAGAGCTCTGGTCGGCCATAAATAATATCGGCATGCTGCACAGTTGCTCCCCCTATACTAGCTATCCATTTTGCTATTTCCCTATTGATGTTCCTACGCGTCTTGTCGATTTTGGCTGGGTTAATAGCTCCACTCCATCTACGTCTAGGGACTAAACTAGTCCAACTTAACTGAACTTGTTTAAACAAACTCTTAACTAGTAACAAATCCTTTTTAATTTTAATTAATAAGTTAACCCCTTTTTGGGCCGGAATATCATTTTCTCCTAAATGTATAACGAGTATGTCAGGTGTTCCTCCTTTTCCAATCAGCCTCAGTCTTGGCAGCAGCTGGTACCATTTCATGCCACCATAACCACACCATCTAATATTTGCCTTGTGACCCAATCCTAGTTGAAGTCCCATTCCCGTCCTTATGGCAGCGTTCTTAGCCCAGCGGACCAGGCTGTGGCCCACAATCCATACGTCTTGTTTTATTGTCTCGTCGGACCTAAACCCTGGGCACGGGAGACACAATGATTGTTATTGATGGAGTCTTACATACCGTTTATATGCATTCGACCGCCACCGCCCAACCCCTTTGATCGCCTCCGTAGGCAAACCTGCTGCAGCCGCCGTTGTGGCTGCCCCTATCCTGAATGAATGCGACCCGTAAGAACTCGCGGAGAGGCCTAAACGGTCGAGAGCTGTCCGAAGGACTGCGTTGAATTGGTAATTCGTTAATTGGGCGGTGTTTTGGTGGCAGAATAGTGAGCCTGTTACCTGTGGGCGTATGGTTAAATAGTGTCCCATTTGTGTAACAGGGCATATTGCTTTATGCCCCATTCTAAACAATTCGACATTCATGCCCTTGCCTCTCTGATCCGTCTTGGATCTTCTTAATCGCAGTCGTAAGCTAAACGGGTTCCAATCAATGTCGTCTATTCTGAAGGCCCGGCCGGAAAAATCTCTGCTAGATGATGGGACCACTTCACTTATCCTAAACCCCCCAAAGTATGTAACGGCGTACGCAGCTGTAAACAACTGTGCTTCGTATGCATCGTGACATATCCCTGGTAAAATTCCTATCATGCGGACTAAAATCGGTGTGGTTATAGGGGCCCTGTCAGGAGCTGCAGTCGGTGTTGCTCTGGCCCAGCTTTCCAGCATCCTTTTGAAGTAAAAACCATTATCTGGGGGGGGGGTGGCCTTTCAGTTTGCTCACAAAATTTATGGCAGCTATCTTGCCCCCTATAGTGCTCCCTGCCAGCCCCTTATGCCGTAGTGACATGGCAAATTGAAGTATTTCAGGCTCCATGATGGGAAAGCCCAGTGCCCAACCCCTGTCTGCTCTATATGCCTGGAACTCACGGAACGCCCTACCGTAAGCTGCCCGGGTTCTAGGAGCCAGGGATCCCTGTACGATATTCTGAACTTCTAGCTCCCAAGGTTCCAGGCACCCGGCGGGAGAGGGTCGGGGAACTCCCTGGCTTCCGGTGCTAGTTCCCGGAATCGCTCGATCTGAAAGCGAGAGAGGGCATCGGCTATGCCATTGTCAATACCGGGTACATGGCGTGCTGTAAACATTATGTTGTTCCTAAGGCAGGCCCCTACCATGGCGCGAACCAGGGTCATAACACGGGAAGAGCGGGATGTCAACGTGTTTATTATATATACCACCGCCATATTGTCGCACCAGAACAATACAGTGTGGTTAGCGAATTGCTCGGCCCATAGCAATACTGCTATAACTATAGGGAACAATTCCAAAAATGTTAAATCTTTGGTCACTCCCGTCTCGTGCCAGCTGAGTGGCCATGGCTCTGCGCACCATCTTGACTGGAAGTAGACTCCAAAGCCTGCCCCACCTGCGGCGTCTGAGTGCACTTGGAGGTCACTGCGCAGCAGCCACTTTGTTCTCCAGAAACTCACTCCATTGTATTCCATCAGGAAATCAAGCCAGGATCGTAGATCTGCCTTCATTTCCTGATTCACCCTGATTCTGTAGTGGGGGGGGAGGTCACCCTTCAGTTTGCCATATAACCTGGTTAAGAACGCCCTACCGGGTGCTACCACCCGGCATGCAAAATTAAGGCTGCCAACTAACGACTGCAGGGTTTTTACTGTGACCTTTTGTGATTGTATGCATTCTTGTATCTTGGCCTTTAATGCCTCTAACTTGTCTAGTGGGAGCCTGGATAGCTTTTTTACTGTATCCAATTCTATGCCCAGGTAAGTTAAGGTTGTGGAAGGTCCCTCCGTCTTCTCTGGGGCCAGTGGGATCCCTAATTCATTGGCCATCTCATGAAACAGCCCCAGCGCGGACGCGCATTCGTCCGTCCCCGGCGGAGCTATTATCAGGAAATCGTCAAGATATTTTGTTACTTCGCCTCCCTGCCACCGTTGTTTAAAGATCCACTCTACCAGGGAACTGAATCGTTCAAATGCAGAACAGGATATGGAGCATCCCATTGGCATAGCTCGATCGAAATAATACCGTCCCTCAAAGTGGAATCCCAGCAGGTGGAAGCTACCGGGGTGCACTGGTAGCAAGCGGAAGGCTGATTTGACGTCACACTTGGCTAACAGTGCCCCATCTCCCATAGTCCTTGCTTTCTCTACCGCCTGGTCAAAAGACGCATACCTAACTGTGGCTAATTCTTTTGGTATGGCGTCATTCACCGAGGCGCCACGGGGGTAGGACAGGTGGTGAATCAACCTGAACTCGCCCTGGGTTTTCTTTGGTACTATGCCTAATGGCGACAGGACAAGGTTTCGGATAGGTGGTTCTTGAAAAGGACCCGCTACTCTCCCTTCTGACACCTCTTTATCAATCTTCTTCTTAACTAGATCCTCGTGCCCATTAATGGATTTGAGGTTCCTAACTTTTTGTGGGCACACAACTGGACCAGCGGGGATGTGGAAACCGTCCCGAAAACCTTTTACTACGTAATCTACTTCATCTCTGGCCGGGTGTGTTCGGAGGGCTCTTTCGAGTGCCTCAATTTGAATTGGTGTCGGCCCCCTTTGGGGTTCGGGTCCCAGATGGTCCCCCTTGACCCCCTTTTCCTGGGCCTGTCCCACCGCCATATCGTCCACGGCCGCCTTTCTGCCGGGGGCGGTAGCACGTGCTCTCAGGATGTCCCCCCCCGCAACTGGAGCACGCATGCCGAAACCTGCACTGTGACCTACCACACCTGCCTGAGGTGTTGTACTCCCAGCACAGGCCCGGTCCCCCCTGTCCTCTTTTTCGTGCATCCCCCCGGTATGGCTCATTGGCGAGAGCAACCCCTCCTTTCACTAATGGGTGCCCGCTATCGGACCGGGGTGCCCTGGTTGCATCCACCATGCTCTCCAGCCAGATGTCCGGGGCATGGGCGTCCCAACGGAGGCCCGGGGTATTCGCTGCCCTATGCCGGAAAGCCTCATCATAACGTAGCCACGCACCAGGCGGGCCGGTGCCGTGGGCCCGCCGGACAATGTCAGCGTATTTGTGTAATTCTAATCCCCGTCCTGGGTCGACTTGCATTATTACCCCCATGTAGACTGCGAAAGCGGAAGTCCAATTAGCCCAGTTTCTGTCGGCTTTAGGGCGCTTAAATTTCTCCTTATCTTTTTCCTCTTCCGCTTCCGAGTGATCCACTATGGGGTCGCTAAATAATAATGCAAATACATCGACATATTCCCCCCGCCAAATCCTTTCTTTGGTCGCCTGGGTCAGATGGCTCCCAAATGGGGCTGCCACATCAGGAATCACACCGCCCGGTGGGCGAATAATTGCTGGTGTCCCCGCCCCCCTTGATGTGTTGGCCTGGGAGACCCCAGCCAAAGTAAGGGAAGGGGCTATTTCTTGACTGTTGACTGGCTCCATTATGCCATGCCTCGGTGGGGCTGTCAACCCTGTTTGTATTGCAGGCACATTCACTGGGAACACCCATGCCCACGAACCCTCAACCTGAAGTAGACGAGGGGCCGTGGCCTGTTGCCCAAGGGGTAATACCCTTGGTAATGCTGGGCACACCAGCCCGCTGCTCCCGCCCTGCACTAGCCTGCTCGGGGGCATCGCGGCCCCTCCCTCACTTATTGTCCCAACAGGGCCACCCCCGGGGGAGGGGTACCCATAACTAAAAGTGGCGGTTGTTCCCCGCTCCCCCTGGTTGGTGGACTCACCCAGGCTCATCGGCTGAGGTTGACTGCTTGGCCCGGCTCCTCCGTGGTGCCCGCTTCCGTGCGGGCCCCTGTTTCCCCTTTGGAGGGCTTCCTCTATCGCCTGAATGCGTCGCAATATGGCTTGGTCTAGGTCCCCTCCTTGTTGTTGGTGTTCATCCCGTCTCCTGCGGGCCGGTGGGGATCCTTCACCTGCAGTAAAAAAGATATCTTGGGGCCCCTCGGGCCCCAACATATAATGCGGTATCACTGGTGGTGCCCCCAGTGCTGCCGCACTGCCCTCCTGCTGACGCTGGTGGCGTACAAGCCCCGGTACCCCGAAAGGGTCCCCAATGTACGAGTGGTCCATAGGCAACCACGGGTTATCTCTTCCCTCCGGGTGGGCTTGCCCCCATTCTGCTGGGCCCCTGGTTCCATAAGGGTTTTGCCCCATGGCCAGCGGGTTAAGCTGCTGCCCTGGCCCCCTTTGCCACAGGGGGGATTGGCTTGTCCCCTCACAGGCCTGGCCCAGCTGGGCCAAGTTGGTTCTCCCCAACTCCCCTTGTGGTGGGCCCCCTACATCCCTATACCTCGCGGGGGGGGGTTATAACTCTAGTACCCCATCTGGGGCCGAGAGGCTGTTGAGGTATGGCTTCATCCCCATCCATAGCCGGCTGGCTTTCTTCCCCCCCATCTTGATAGGTCGGGCACTCCCCTTGAATCCCCCTATTGGTGGGTTGTGAGCCCATGGTGGAAGGGGGTGTAGGGCTCAGGGGCCGATTTTGGAGCAGGGCCTCACAGGCCGCCAAACGCTCCATTAATTCCTGCCTGGTGGGGGGCCCTTCACCTTCCCCACTTCCATCTTGCTCCAGGCTGCCCCCGCTCCTCTCCTGGCTCCCGGCTTGTTGGGGCCGCTTTTTTGCTGGCGCCTTCTTTTTCGCACGGCCCATGGCTCCGCTGGCTCGATTGAACTCTAGGGCCTTGCCTCCACGTGGCCTAGACCCAGCAGCAAGCGCTACTTGCTGCTGACTCAGAAGTGTCCTCACGCCGACTGAGGCTATTCCTCGCGGCCCCGCCCTCCCTACAAAGGGCGGGCCCCGCTCTCAAATAGGCGCGGCTCCTCTTGCGCACGCGCCGATCGGGTTGCCCAGGCAACCAGCCATGCTACCAACAGCGCTCTACGCGCTGCGTTCCTTTGCCCGTATCTCCGATGGGGGAGCGCGGCAATCACCCCGTCGCCGGGATTACCGCGGCGAAGGGGACTTCTAAGGACTCACCATAGTTCAGTGCACACCGTTCTTCAGTCCTCTGGCAGCCACATCCCATGTCAGGTCTCTGGGAAAGGAGGTGTGGCTTCCTGGAAGCAGTGCCCCAAGTTCACACTAGTTGGCTGTTTTCGTGCATTGGGAGCTTCACTGAGTCCCTCAAGACTCAACCCGCAACTCCAAGCTTTTGCTGTGCCTTTTCTGCACCTGTGCCTTAGGGGAAGCAGGTCCTACCATCCTCAAGGTGCAGGCACAATATCAGTAACTAGCCTTCCCCCGCCTTTCCTTCCATCCCTCTCCCTCCTGCCTGACTCACAGCTGACTGGCGAGGGCCTGCACAAAAGCACTGGCCCACATGGAGATGCACCAATCAGTACAGCTGTGAGTCAGGCGGTGGGAGGGGGATGAAGGAGAGGCAGAGGCAGCTCTGCAGGAGTGCTGGGAAGCCGTGTGGAGCCACAGCTTGTCCTCTCACCTCCCCCTCAGCTGCTCCTGATAGGATGCAACTTGGGCATATGATGGCAAGGGTTGGAGACAGACCTTTAGGAGATCAGGGTGGGGTTTGGGAGGCTGAGGTGGCAAAAATATTCTACCTTGCTTTGGACTACTATTATTCCTCTGGTCCTCACAACAATTGCATTGTTCTGGTCTTCACTATTCCTACCATATTGTTTAGTAATTCTCTGTTCTAAAATATTTTTCCCTACAATAGAATTGGACTGTCCCCGTAAGATCTGCAATATGCTTGTACTATTGTTTGAGCACTTATTCACTCCCGCTCGTGTAGAAAGCGCAACAAATGCCAAAATTACACAACGGGGGGGGGGGGGGGGAAACAGAGAGAGATTCATAAAGCAGATGACATTAATCTTTACTGATGCCTAAAGCTGCCTGTATAATGAAACAATAATATGAGTTACCTGCAATATTGATGTTATGTAAAATAGTATGAACTTGGGAGCCCTTGGAGGAATTGCATGAATGCAGAGGACTAGGAGGACTCCTAGAAATGCAAACAGAGCAGCTTTTCACACCACAAACAGGAGTCAGAATGACAATACCATAAATTAAAACAACCCTCAAGCAAAAACTAACAGCTAGGAAATGAGAAACAGATTTAAAACAGAGGACAAAAACCAGAACTCATGGTGTCTAATAAGATTCTACACAACACTTACTGTAACAAAGGTGATGACAAATGATAGCACTGATACAGTATTAATAAGTACAAATTATATTTCTTATTTATGTTCCGTTTCACCTTGTATAGTAGTATCAGCCTAACACCCAGAAGCCAAAAAGAGGCAAATGTCTAACCATTTTACTAATAGCAGGAATGAAAAACTAAGGGTAGCATGGGGCAGAGAACTCATACCTTACAGTCAATATCCTAAAGCTGGAATGGGTAGAAAGAGAGAATATAACGAATAAAACTAAATAGGATGGTACAACATGGAAAACTGAATTGAGTGGCAACATGCCATACTATTAAATTTGGGTATTCGTGTGTTTCAATCATCAACGCACCCAAGAAACAGGGAGGACTAGAAATGAGAAAACAAAGGTGTCAGAGTCCAAGTCTGCAAGGACTGAAATAGAAGTTTTATGGATGAGCCAACAGAACAATGTGCATCAGTGAACATACAAAGTGCAAACAGCATAACAGAGAGATTGAAGGGCTATCAGTGCTTAAAGTCATTCCCTGTTTGGGAATTTGTAACTGCTTTGCTTTAAGCATAGGGTGAAAACAGACATGACGCTAACCACCCTTTAACCACCCATGTTGCAGGGCTGCATAGGGCACCAATACACCCCTGCAACATGCATAAATAATTTATTTATTTTATTTATTTATTTATTTAATAGATTTTTATACCGCCCCATCCTGCAATGCAGCTCGGGGCGGTTAACAACAATAAAAACAGTTTAAAACATTTAAAATACAAATATAAAACATATCAATAAAACAGGGCAACATATGATCATAAATAAATATAAAGGTGGGGGATTAAAAATCACCCCCCCCTCCCTCCCTCCCAAAGGCCTGGGCAAACAGCCAGGTCTTACAGTTTCGCCGAAATGTCAAAAGGCTTGGGGCCAGGCGAGCTTCCTCCGGAAGGGAGTTCCACAGCCGCGGCCCTACCACCGAGAATGC
>QEPC01008436.1:6576978-6602853 GCA_003113815.1 Sphenodon punctatus | reverse complement strand
ACTAGGGTGATCCCTGGGGTGGGTGGTGGTTTAACACCCCCCACCCCAGGGATCACCATACCTCCCCACCCAGGGATCACCTACCTTGCACTCCGGGCGGCGGCGGCAGCGGTCCGACTCCGGCGGCTTCAGCGCTGGCTATGGCTGCTGGCTTCAGCACTACTAGGCCTTCTGGTGAACTTCCGGGTTTCACTGGAAGGCCTAGTAGCGCTGAAGCCGGCAGCCACAGCCAGCGCTGAAGCTGCCAGAGTCGAACCACCATCGCCGCCGCCCGGAGCACAAGGTAGGCGATCCCTGGGTGGGGAGGTAGGGTGATCCCTGGGGTGGGGGGGGTGTTAAACCACCCCCCACCCCAGGGATCTCCCTAGTACAACAACCTACCAGCTGGTGCGGGCTCTGGGTCGCCAGTGGCGGCCCGGAGCCTGCACTAGCAGGGCCTTCGGGGGGGGGGAAATTTTTAAAGCCAGGCTGGGGGGGGGGTGTCGCCCCTTCCACCCACGCAGCCTGAACTGGGAAGGGAAAGTGGGAGGTTTTGTTTGTTTGGTTTTTTAGATTGCGGCCATTCATTTGAATGGCCGCAATGTAAAAAAATCCGGTAGGGGAATCTGGTAAATTACACCGGATTACCAGGTTTAATCCGATACTGCCGGTACACCAAATACTGGCAGTATCGGATACTGGATGATCCAGTAGTCCCACCCCTAGGGTTAGCGTCATGTCTGTTTTCACCCCTAGTCTGACATTTGACTTTGGCTGTCAACACACGTAATGGGAAAGATGGGATGGATCCCTTGTTTCCATTTATGTGGTAAGTGCCAGTTGTTCCCATTCATACTACTGAGTTACTGCTGTGTGTACCATCAGCTACCTGATTAGAGGGGGGCTTCTCTGTTCTCAGGAGGGGCGGGGTATAAATCTAGAAATAAATAAAAATAAATAAGAAATAAAACTTTCTCCTAGAACTTTTGTGAGTAAAAAGTTCTGGTAAATTGCTTTGCTCCAGTCAGCTGTGGTCACTTGGTTTCCATGGCAGCCTGTCACATCTACAGCTGCGGCTACTTTAGGCTGCCTCAGGGCAGTGTGTGTTTGAAGAATGCATCCAGGAACTGCCTCAGGGAAGTATGTGTGTGAAAAATGCATCTGGAACTTACTTGTGGACTTTTAAACCCAGAAGATTGAAAAATCCAGAACTTTAAGGTGTGTGTAAAAATGCCCAGGGGCAGGAGCAGTAGACCCTTTGGCAGATCCATGAAGGGTGTCAGAAGCAGACATGGTGGGTCCCCACTGTAGGAGCACTGGTGCTGGGTCTGGGAGTGGTGTTGCAGTTGCTGCCACCTCTGCAGATGCTCCCGCAACTGCCATCTCTGCTGCCTGGAACCCAACATTGCTGCTTCCACTTCCACCGGCAATCCCAGGGCCTCACCACACACATTGCTCTCGCTACTGCCACTGATCCTGAACTCCAGAGAAACCCTAACCTGTCTCCAGCGACTTCACCGCTGGCCCCTGCCCATGTCTACTGTTAGCCTGTTACCAGACGTAACAGCAGCTGTGTGGAAGGGCTGTCCATAGTTTGCGCACCAGAAAGTATTTCCAGCTGCACAAACTGTGTTAAGCAGGCAACACAAACTGTATTTTATGGGTGAATGAGTGTTTGGCAGCCCAGTGAGCATTTAGTGTTATGTCTAGTAACACCAGAAAGCTTTTCCAGGCTAGGAAGAAGGGCTGCGATGCCAGATGGTTAGATTTTTAACACCTAAATATAGTCCTGGTATTCCTCTAGTATCCTATACTGTGTGTAGATAAGGTCTGACGACCCTGGTGCAACGCCAGACAGAGATCGTCAACCAAGGCCACCAAGGCCATCTCTGTACCATACCCAGGCCAAAACCCAAACTGGGAGGGATCAAGGAAACTGGTGCGGTCCAGATGTTCCTGGAGCTGCCGTGCCACAACCCATTCAATAACTTTCCCTTAAAAGGGAAGGTTAGAGACCGGCCGATAACTGGCAGGAGCATCAGTGTCAAGAGATGGTTTCTTGAGCAGGGGTCTAACCACAGCCTCCTTTAGGCAGTCAGGCACTCTGCCCTCCCGAAGGGAGGCACTAACCACCCCAGCCAGCAACGGCCGTAATGTCTCCTGGCTAGCTTTCATCAGCCAGGACGGGCATGGATCTTGCTCACAAGTAGTGGCACAAACAGATCCCAACAAGGACTCCACATCGGCAGGCGCCACCATCTGAAACTGATCCCACAAAACAGGACAGGACGGGGCATCCATAGCCCCAAGATGATTCTCTGCAATAACTGCGGAACCGAAATCGTGGCAGATGTGAGCGATCTTATCTACAAAGTACATGATAAACCAGTCACAGCGGTCACTGGATTGCTCCAGGTCCAGGCGGAGACAGGCAGGACTAACCAAACCTTTCACCACCCAGAAAAGCTCTGCTGGACGTGACTTTGCAGATGCAATAAGGGCAGCAAAGAACTGCTTCTTTGCTGCCTGCACCACCACAGCATAGGCCTTTTAACTGCTCTTATGCTGCGATCGATCATACTGGTCATGAGTCCGGTGCCACCGTTACTCTAACCACCTGCTCTCCCGCTTCAAACACCGCAGGCCCTCAGTAAACCAAGGAGACCTGCGGGAGACTCGGGAGGGCAGAGGATGCCTGGGAGCCACTCTGTCAATGGTCTCAGCCAACAAGGTGTTCCAGAAGGCTACGAGATCATCAACAGAGTGGGTGTCAAGGTCCAGGGGAAACTCCCCCAGAGCATTCCGCAACCGATCCGGTTCCATAAGTCTCTGGGAGCGGACCGATCTAATAGGTCCTGCACCCTGTCAGGGGCTAACATGCGTCAGAATGCACACCTTAAGGAGGTAATGGTCAGACCATGACAAAGGCTCTAACCCCTTAACTTCTACTAACTGACCCCCCGCCTCAAGGCCAGTGCAGAAAACCAAATCCAGTGTATGTCCCTCCTCATGTGTGGGGCCACAGATGATTTGGGACAGGCCCATGGTTTTCATGGAGGCCATGAACTCATGCCTCGCTCCTCCAAGATCAGTGTCAGTGTGGATATTAAAGTCCCCCAGGACCACTAATCTAGGGGTCCGGAGGATCACATCTGACACCAGATCAGCAAGAGAATGTAGGGATGCCGCTGGGCAGTTGGGTGAATGGTACACCAGCAGCACCCCTAGTCTGTCCCCGGCCAAATCCAACACAAGATGAAGGCACTCAATGCCTGGCGGAGCCTGCATTGGATATCTCCTAAAAGACAATGCATCCTTGATAACAATGGCTACACCCCACACCCCACCCCATCCTTCCAACCGAGGCTGATGCTGCACGGAGAACCCAGCTGGAACAAGATCGGCCAAAATAGGGCCCGATTCATTGTCCAGCCAGGTCTCTGTAATACACACGAGGTCGGTGTCCCACTCCGGGATTGACTCCCGGATGGTAGATATATATGGGAATGTGCTCTAAGGAGTGAATAAAATCAGAAATCCAGGTTCTTCCTGGCTTTCACACACACATTAGGAGACTTTCCTTTTCCTTACCCAGATATCCTTAAGGGATGGCTGCAGGGACGCTTTGTTTCTACATTACTGATAGAGAAAGATGCTGTTGTGTGGTTGGGAATGAGCAGGAAGGAGGGAGGACTGCTCCCCACTAACACGTGTGCATACAAAATTGATAGACAATACAGGGTGGGAAGTAAGCTACACTGCAGAAAGGGTTCTGGATGTGTCACACAGACTTTACAAATACACACCCCAAATCTCTGTTAGAATTTTTCTCCCTCCCAAATAGAATGCCTTCTAGTGATTTCCATAGAACCAGGGGTCTCCTTAAGTATGTGAAGCTGCACAGGCCTTGTGCTAGGGGAACCCCCACCATGACCTCTGAGTGCAGTGGCCCACTATGGGCCATGCTCTAGGAGAGGCCCCAGCATGGTCTTGGCATGGTCTCTGGAATTCCAATGGACACCTCTGGGAATGTGCTGTTTTGCATTGCTCCTTAAATGGTGATTTGCCAAATGGCACAATCAAACCATGGGTAAAGGACTGCAGGACTTAGCCTTGCGGCTTTCCACACGCTGAGATTAGTTCTCCCTCCTGTGGGTGTGGTTTCAGATGTGACGATAGCCCACATTTCCACACTTTGACCCGCAAAGAACTGCGGACCGGTGTCACTTCTGAAAGCACTACCAGATGCTAGCCCGGGCCATTTCCCGGGTAGTGTTGGCACTTACTCCAGACTGTGATTCAGGGAAATCCCTGAGGTACAGGCTAAGTACCAACATAGCTGATATATGGCCACGGAAGTGGGCTTTCACGTCTGAAAGCCCACTTTACTTACCGTGGTCCAGAGTGGCAGGGGGTGGGCACCATGATGGCTATCACTGGCTGCCACGGCTGCCCATCAGTTAGTGGGGAGAGCTGCTTCTTGCAGTACGGGATTAGGGCCGCATGGACACACATCAATGTGTCTCCCCGCCTCCGTTGCTGTCGTGTTTGTTCAGCTGTCAGGGTGGAGCCCCACCCGAGTGATGGCTCCCACCACTGTCCAGGTAAGTCCGTGGCAGCGGTGGGAGCTATCACATCGAAAAACACCCTTCGACAGAGATCCACTTATTGCATTGATTGTCTCCCTGATTGTAAGAAGGACCCGCTTTTGATTTTCCTATAGGTGAATGATAACTGTCGGTAGTGAGGGGCACAGGAGTGGGGGCTGGGCAGGGGTTCTTTAGAGTTTCCAAAAATCTGGGGGGCACCCATGAGGCGCCTATGGCTGTCCCCTAATGGTGGCTCTAACTTGCACAATCTTTCCCCTGGCTGAGGGATCTCAGTGATGGCCAGAGCTCTTCAGCTCTTCACATTAATGTCTTGGATGAAGGAATGAGCAATATACTTACCAAATTTAAAGATGATTCAAAACTGGGGAAGATTGCAAAAACCATGCAGGACAGGATCAAAATTCAAAACAACCTTGATAACTGGGATATTTTGACTGAAAACAATAAAATGTAATTTAAAGGATTATTTATTTATTTATTCATTCATTCAGTATTCTATCCCACCCCCTCCTGCCCACAGAGCAGCTTGGGGTGGCTCTTGGAGTACTGTGTTCAGTTTGGGGCTCCACATTTCAAGTAGGACACTGACAAAATGAAAATGATTCAGAAAACAGCAACAAAGATAATGAGGAATCTGGAATTCAAGTAATATGAGGAAAGGATGACGAAGCTTGACAAGTTTAGCCTAGAGAAAACAAGATGATGAGGTAATGCGACTGCCATTTTTAAATAGCTAAAGAGTCACCTCAAAGATTGCTGTTAAGGATTGAACAAGAAGCAATGGGTTTAAATGATAGGAAGGTAGGTTTAGATTAGATATTAGGGGGAAATTATATTAAACAGTTCAGTAGTGGAACAAGCTGTCTCGAGAGGTTGTGGGCAGGCATCTGTAAAGGATGCTTTAGATAGAGGTATCTTTCCTCAGGGAAGGGGTTGCACTAGATGACCCTTGAAGTTCCTTCTAATTCTACAATTTAATTATTTTCCCTCACTGTGGTGATTTTTCATTGATTTCTTTTGTGTGATCTGAGAAGTAAAAAATGAGATGGAAATCATGTGAGTATCTAGCACGTGAAATACAATATGCCTAGTAAAAACCCAATACCCTGTGCTGAAGTTTGCCAAGGATGGAACTCTCCATGGGAGTAAAATCTGTTCATCTCACTGGTGCCTGTGGTAGGAGGCAATTATTACAAATCTTCTCCTCTAGGACATGCCCTTACAAAGGTTGAAAACAGACATGACGCTAACCACCCTTTAATCACCCTTGGTGGTTATTTATGCATGTTGCAGGGCTGTATTAGTGCCCTATGCAGCCCTGAAACATGCATAAATGACCACCAAGGGTGGTTAAAGGATGGTTAGTGTCATGTCTGTTTTCACCCAAAGTCTCAAGAGTCTCTAGGACATATAAAATATTAAATTACAGCTGGTGAGATTTTTTTTAAACAGATAGGAGACCATTAAACAATTTGAGGTCATTAATCTGTCAAGTACACAGCATCAAAGAGAGTACATATTTGTAAAAACAACCTTTAAACCACAAAGGAAATTAAATATACAAATGTCAAAGAAGGGTAAGGGGGAAATGAGAAAATATTGGAAGGGATGTAGGTGAAGGGACGCCATTCATCTCATAAGTTCCCAGGATTTCAACATTACTGAAGGTGGTGGTGGGGAGGTTACAACAAACAACTTCCTAACAACAGTTCAAGGCAGTTCCATGGGGATTAAACTTGCAGATGTTTTATATTCTTTGTTTGTCTAGGCAGAGGAGGGGATTTAAAACATAATACAGTAATGACCAGGAAAAGTTCAGAGGACCTAGAGTAAAAAAACAAATGTGACAGCGGACTGGTTTGGCCCACTGTGGCATGCTTGGGCATGGATCCCGCCTACGCGTGTGTGCAGGCACCACCAGATGTTGGCCCGGGATTGCCCCAGGTTGTGTTGGTGGCTAGCCTGGGCTGTGATACCAGGATCACAGCCCAGGCTAGAGTCTGCCTGAATATTATGTCAAAACGGGCTGCCCCAGGACTGCACATTTGTTTCTGGGCCGATCTGCCGACCCGGGCTGGGTCCGCCATGACAGGTAGCCATGGGGAGCCGTCATTGGCTTCCATGACTGACTGTCATGGTGGGGATGGGGCACTGGATGCCGCACGGGGTTGGGGATGGCCGGCCGCACTTTCCCTGTTCTCCCCATCCCCAGGCTCTGTAGCCGTCGGTCCAGCTGAGTGCATGTTTATTTTATGGCCCAGTCCAGCAGGCCACCGTAGCTGCCACAGTGTCACTTCTGTTTTTACCCATAGTCTCTGTCAGGAGAATGCTCATGACACAGCTCCATTGGATTGTAAGAGCATGGCATGGTATGGAAGCAGTAGAATTGTCAGCCAAGATTTAAAAATAATGGAAACTGTGTTTGCATACAAGTAAGCTATGCAAATGTGTGCCTTTAACCCTGCAGTGTCTTTAATTTGTAAAAATGTGCCTATTTAAATGTATGTAAATCAATTATGTCCCTCATTTTTTACACAGGAAGCCAGTAGGGACAGACTAATGTGGTGGGAGATCCCAGGGAATGGGATCTCCCCATCCCCAAGGTGAGGCTGTGTGTACAGGGGAAAGGGAGTCTTAATCATAGTTATTAAAATTCCATTGTTTTTCCTCCATGCTTCTCCTCCTCTGTCTCCTTTCTTCCTCCTTACTGTCTTCCCCTCTCCCCCATACCAGTAGGGGGAGGCCCCGGTTCAAGTTTCGTCTTAGCCAGAAACTCAGTAGGTGACCTTGCGCCAATCACAATATTGTCTCAGCATAACCTACTTCACAGGGTTGCTTGTTGTGATGATTAAAAGCTGTGTTAATTGTTCTATGTAAAGCACTCCAAGTGCCAAGGCAGGGGGACACTATGGGTATTTTTAGACAAGTGCCTTTCCACCCATTACCCACCCATCACACATATGCAGGGACACATAGGCACCCTATGCAGCCCTGCAACATGCGTGATGGGTAGGTAATGGGTAGGTAATGGGTGGGGAGGCGCTTGTCTAAAACCACGCAAAATAAAAACAAAACAAAAAAATAAAAATAAATCAATTTATTCTTATGGGCCATATAAAATGACCCATATATAAAATGAAGTATATGACTCAGCAGGCCAAACAGTAGATTAGCATAAATTTGCCACTGTATCTACTCAAGCTAAATTTCCAGCCAATTCAGCCCATCCGGCCCCTGCCCATTCTGTCACCAGAACCAGCCCAGATGCCCCAACTCCTCTGGTTGCTGCCTCAAGTTAGACGAAAGAAGTACAGGGAAGAAAGAGAGAGAGAGAGGGCCTTTTCACATGGGCAGCCCCGCCCCACACACTGCACATGTGGGGGGGAAGGGGCACCCATGCGAACGCCACAGCAGGTGCAGGGGGATGGGTGGGCGCCCATCGGAATGACATCCACGGTGAATGGGGGTGCACGCATGTTCCCACGCTCCACCCATCTCCACCCATCACCCACGCACGGTGCAACAGGCTCCAATGCTAACTCTAATCTCCACCCACCGCAGGTGCACACCCATCCCCCCCCCCCACCATGGTCCGTTTGAAAAGGGCCAGAGTCAGGAGGAAGAAGGAATGAGCAACTATGGACCCCAGGAACAAGACCTATGGGCTGTCTATTCTGGAACCACACTCTATAATAGCTTGGAGGGGAAATTGTTTCCCATATGAATTGATTAGGAAGGCTTTGCCTGCCAAAGTCAGCTTGCTCAGGAAAAAGCCCATGAAATTATACCTTCTTTTCTATTCCTGTGCAGTTTAAATAAAATTAATGAATTATTACCCTCTTCCTTCCCCACCTCCTTTTTTTTCTTTGAAGTATGACCAGCCATTTTTGACCGAACAGCTGATGTTTAAAGTAGGTCAAACCTACAGCTAATGAAAAATGTTTAGCCTGAGTGGCAGGAAATAATTTGTGTGTTATTAAAAAAAAATCCTTCTCCTATCATGAATGACAACCCTATGTTTGAACTGTTTTGAAGTTTGAATGTTCCCACCAGCTTGAAAGATTTGTCTGCTTGTGAAGGTTGTAGTAGTTCACCTGCTAGAGTAAGTATTCCTTGATATTGCTTGCATTTGAGGGCCTGATTGAGGAAGGTTCAAGGATCCTGGGAAAACTTACTACTCCTAACTAGACATCTAAACAAAAGGAACTGAGGCCATGCCTAGTCAGGCACCTATACCAATTCCTCTAGAAACTGTAACCATGGCCCTATTTTCAAAGGATTTAATTTTAACCCTACTTTGCCAGTTGGGTTACACATACCCCGTAAATTGTACAAACAAATTAATAAAACTTTTTTAGCAAACTTGTAACACTTCATATTCCATGTATACCTCAAGGATAATGGGGTCAGGTGTGTCCCTGATTCATCCTCTGCCTGCCCCCCAGTTGTAGGTTTTTTTTAAAAAAAATTGTTTTGATTACTAGAACGCTATTGGGGACTACTGACCCCTATTGGAATGAACTGGAAAATGAAAGCACCATACACCAAGGCGTATGCGGTCATATTTGTACCAAACACAATGTAGAATTTTGTCCACTTTCATAATATACAATTTTATGTATGTACAAAAAAAATTCAATACAAGTGCATTGGGGGTTCAATTATACCCCAAGTGGAAAACTCGTTACTAACTTATAAGTTTGCTTTATCTTTAGCAAACTAAAGCAACGATAAAACAAAGAAAAAGTTTGCTTTCTCTTTAGCAAGATAAATTACACAGAAATTTCTTCTATGTAAAGAAATTTAGATTCTTTACATGGCAGTTAACCCTTTCATAGGCCCTTTTCAAACAGGCCGTGGTACACACCGATCTGCACACCGTTCTGCACACCGATCTCCACCCACCTCCACCCATCTCTACCCATGGAGCAACCGGCATTGGAGCCCATTACTCCATGTGTGGGTGATGGGTAGAGGTGGATGGAGATGGGTGTAGCACGGGAGCATGCAAGCACCCCCACCATCTCCCATGGCATTCCCATGGGTGGGCATCTCATGAGAAAAGGGCCATAGTGTGATGCTTCTGTGATGTTTTTTTACTTGAAAGGTTGTGTTGAAAAAAATTATCCTATTAGACTGAAGGGGTCATTTCAACCCCAGTAGTAGTTACTATGGCTCTTGAAATGCAGACAAGCTCCTAATAACTCAGGCTCTTGAAATGCAGACACTTCTGTCTGCCTGTGAGTTATCACCCACTTTGTCTTTGTTTGCTTATGAATGGAGAGAACATTGGGATGTTAACACTTGTTATCAGCTACATGTTAACTTGTTTGCATATGAATGCACTCTCCCTGACACAAGGAGATCTATTACAAGTCTATCGTTTCCTCAGTACTTAGTTGAAAATCTTGTTACTTTTGCAGTTTCTGAACATCTTATGTTCCAAAAATGGGGTGGGGGTGGGTTCAGTTCAAACCAGTACCATTACTGGTGGGATTTTACTTGTACCACTGGGGGTTCCTAGTAACCACATGAACGTTCATGTTGGACATACTTTTCTGTACCAAACACAATAACATTTTTTATATATATTCTGTACCAAACACAATATTTTAATGTTAAACTGTTGTCATATTCAAACCAATCATGTTTATATTTTTTAACTGTGATGTAATTGGGGTATATTATGCCCTATAAGCAGATTAATACAGAAGATTGCTTTAGGACAGAGCAGGGTTTTAAGCCCGCTTGTGTATCTTTACATTAGTAAGGGCTGCTGTGATCAGTACTTTTAAAAAAATAAAAATCAGTCCACATATGTTTAAATACTACAATATCAAGCATGCAAATTTGAAAAGGCACAGGAAAATCCGGAAAATAAAAGGTCAGAATTTTCTAGAACATGCTTCTGGATAGGATAACAGCTTACAAACTGCTGATAAGGCCCCTTGGCCCACCTTATAGGCGGCCACCAGGGGAAATTGGCGCACTCCAGAGGAGGGAACAAGGCTGGTTGCAGCCACACTCCCCGCTTGCAGCTGAGTAGCTGCGGGCGGGGATGTTGCCAGGCAGAAGAGACGGGCCGTGGTGGGAAGAACAGCGGCCCGGCTGAGGTTGCCTGGCAACGTGGGGGGTTTAACCAATAGACGGGCACGGGTTGGAGAGCCCCCTCCCCCTTTGCCACAGGGGAGTCTCCTGCCCGTACGCCATTCCGGTATTCTGCCTGTTGTCATCTCAGAGCTAGTCACGTCCCCCGAGCAGCTCCGAGATGGGAAAAGTTAAAGTGAAGCGGGTGAAGATAAAGAATGCCACGGAGGCAACCCACGCGCTGGAAGTAGCCGGACGATCACCACAGGGCTCGGGGGCAGCCGGGTCGGTGCTCAGCGCCATGCAGGCCAGGCTATCTGGCTGCGAGGTGCTCATGCAGAGCATGGCGGTGGGCCAGCACAGGGGATCCCTTCCTTTGTGGGTGGGGCAAGATGGGTCAACCAGCCTGTGGGAGCAGGCTGGGCCCAGCGCCATCCAGGGGCAAGCTGGATGAGGAGGCCCACACAGCCTTCCTCAGGGGGTGGTTCAGCAGGTGGGGCCTGAGCAGGTGGGGCCTAGAGGTTTATGGGGGCAGGCAGGTCTTAGTGGCACTCCATGGTTGAGCAGAGTTGCAGGCATACAAACCCAGCCCAGTGGGGTGGTTGCACAGGAGGCATGGCAGGCCAGAGCAGGCCTAGCACAGCCATCAGGGGCCTGGGGTGTAAGCCTGAGAGGAATTGAACCTCAAATGGTGGGAGGGGCTAACCTAGCTCTGCAGGTGTAGGGGATGGGCCCGGGTGGGGGCCCCCGAGCATCCATAGCCCACCTGGATGTAGGAGGCGCAGTGATGCTTGGGGTAGGCCCGGGGAGGATGGGGTTCAGGAGGCAGCATTTGGGCCCCTCGAGTCACAGTCAGTTCCAGATGTTGGGCGGCTCGGGTCCCACCGTTCAGCAAGGGACTGGGGTGGGGGCTGACTTGCCGCAGTCAGTTGGGACCCGGAGGACAAGGGGGGGGCATGCAGTAGCTACCCTGGCACGATACAGGGATGGAGATCACATTGAGGTGAGTGAGGCTCAAGCTGGGGTGGGTCCTCAGCCAGAGGGGGGACAAACCCTTTCCCTGGTACTGACACAAGCGGTCAGGGGAGCAGAAGGGTTGGGAGACACACGGTCAGTTGGGGGTCAGACCTTCCCTCCAGAGCCAGATCGACAAGTGGCAGGCGGGGTTGGTGGGTTGCCCCCATGTTTTGACAGGAATGAGCAACAGGTTGCGCCCGGCCCGGACAGCGAAGGGAACCATGCAGGACCCGGAGTGGAGGAAGCGCTCCTGAGGATAGCTGCCCTGTAACAGGGCCTGCTCGCCATGGCGCAGAGTTACCAACCGCCTCCGGTTACACAGCAGAGGCAGCAGCTCTATGCCAATCATCAGCCACGTCTGGGACAGCAGATACAGCCGTACCAGTATCTGGGAGGTAGGAGTGATATGGAGAGGGTGACTGGCATGGCAAGCTGCCATCAGATGGGGCAAATCTGTGGTACAGCATGGCTGCCACAGCAGGCAGGGTCTGGTGACCCATGGGGTACCATGGGCATGGCATTAGCAGGAACCGCTCCACAGACCACAGGGGCACTGGGGCAGCCGCCAGGTGCTGTGGTTAATTACCCATTTGGTTCTCGCGGGGCGCTGGCAGGGGTGCCATCACAATCTCTGGAGCGATCCCCAGGGACATACGGCCAGGCACAGGGCATGCTGGGTGGTTATCCATGGTGTTACCTTTGGCGGTGGGGTGGCGGGAGTTGCACAACAGTCCTCAAGTGGTCTGGGGCAGGGGTCGGGGACAATGGAGTCCCCGTGATTATGGTGGAACGGGGCTTGGACACCAGCCCCCACTTTGTACACCCCCTCCATGTCCGTGGGGGGCTTAGGTCAATATTGGGCTCAGGCACTCCAGGTATGGGGACAGCCCTCGACTGGGGGAAATATAGCCATGGGGATTGGGAGACCGTTGCAGCCCCTCAGGGAGGGGGGGTATGCTGACTTGTCAGCCCCTCTGCATCTTCACGAAACAACGCGTGAACAAATTTGGAGGGGGGAGTATGTGGATATTTTCACGCTATTATTCTCCAAGTCCCTGACAGACCCTAACGATAAGGAAAAGAATAAGGACAAAGAGCGCTTTAAGCACCCGGCCAAAAGTGGAACATAACTGGGCCAACTGGACACTGGATGGGCCATGTACCAGGGAGTCATGGTGCAGGCATACCCGGACAGGGCGTACGTGATGATGAAGTATGCAGACCTAATCTGCCAGGCATACGATACCGGCCCATCCAGGGCACGGCTGCACTACAATGAGTCCTTCAGGCACAGGGCATCCTATACTCCAGGCCTCAGGTGGGACACGCATGCAAACAATCTGTGGCTCTATAGCATGTGCGGCAACGTGAGTGGGCCTTGAACTGATTGCGGCCACGTGTTGACAGGGTAGCCCCGTCGAATGAGCCATTTTGGAGGGAGGGCCGGAGGGAGGGTCAGAGGGCCCAGAACACGGGAGCCGCCCAATGTTGGAAATTTGCACATTCCGGCTGTTGTGGCCGCAACGACTGCAGGTATAAGCATGCGTGTTCTATCTGTGGGGGGAGTCACCCACCATCGGCCTGTACGAGGGGAAGGCAGGCAGGATTTAGGGGATGCAGTAACCCACCTGGAATGGGAAAAGGGGGACAAGGAGGTCAACCCGGGGAGAATAATGCAAAGGCTCCCAACACCAGTTAGAGTGGATGAATTAGAAATGGCCCTACAGGAACACCCTGATAGGAACGAGGTAGTGTATATAGTTCAAGGTTTTAAAGAGGGTTTTCAAATCCCCGCCAGGGAGGTTCGGCCAGGAAAATTCCCCTCTACGAATCTGAAATCATTGAAGGGTATGGAGCATGTTGTTAGGGAAAAGGTGGACAAAGAGGTAAAGGAAGGTAGGGTAGTGGGCCCATTTTCAACTCCCCCTATAGCGAACATAGTGATCTCCCCATTGGGGATAGTTCCAAAGAAAACCCTGGGGGAATACAGGATGATACACCACTTATCCTAGCCCAGAGGGAGATCGGTTAATGATGCCATCCCGAGGGATCTCACATTGGTCCATTACGTTCCATTTGATGTGGCTGTGAAGGCTGTGAGGAGAGGCGGTAAGTATGTCCTGCTGGCTAAGTGCGACATTAAATCGGTCTTTCACCTGTTGCTCGTGCACCCAGATAGCTTCCATCTCCTGGGCTTTCACTTTCAAGGGCAATTTTATGTCAATTGGGTAATGCCCATGGGGTGTTCTATTTCATGTTCCACCTTTGAGCACTTTAGCTCATTGGTGGAATGGGTGGTCGGGCGGCAGGTGGGGGGTGGGGAGATCAAAAAATATCTCGATGATTTTCTCTTTATCGGCCGCGCAGGCACATGGGAGTGTGTTGGACTGATGCAGACCTTTCAGAGGGTGGCTGACAAATTAGTAATTCCCCTGGTCCCAGAAAAGACGGACGGGCCTGATACAGTGATTACTTATCTGGGTATTCAATTGGACACAGTTGAAGGGGTGTCCTGTCTCCCAAGGGATAAGGTTAACTCATTGAGGAATAAAGTAACCGCATATTTGGCAGCAGCCAAGATCACAGTCAGGGAACTGCAGTCCCTGGTGGGAAGCCTGAATTTTGCCTGTAGGGTGGTAGCTCCGGGAAGGGCATTTTTGTTTCAACTCTATGTCAAACTTCGGGGCAATCTTTCACCTCATTATCACATCCGGGTAATGCAGGAGATGAAGGATGACCTTAGGGTATGGGACTCCTTTTGGCAGAATACAATGGTGTTAGCTTTTGGAGACAGGATCTGTTGCTGGAGGCTGAACTTTAAGTTCACTCCGACACAGCGGGGCATTTAGGATTTGGTGTGTATTTCTGGCAGAGGTGGTGTGCTTCCCCGTGGCCTGAGGAGTGGCAGAGACTGGGCATAACTAGGGACCTTACCTTCTTGGAACTGTTCCCCATTGTGGTGGCCATCCGGATTTGGGCAGGGGAATTGGCGGATCACTCCATATTGTTCTGGTATGACAATATGGCTGTGGTCCACAGAATAAACTCACTATCATCAAAATCACAGAGAGTTATGAAGCTAGTTAGGGCATTTGTTTTGACATGTTTGCGGCATAATATATTATTTACCGCTAAACATGTCCCCGGAGTGAACAACAGTGCAGCCGATGCCCTTTCTCGTTTCCAGATGGAGCGTTTCCGCTCCTTGGTTCCTGGAGTCAGACGGACATCAGATCCCCTCCCACTGGATTTGTGGAACCTTGGATCTTAGAATTATACAACATTATCCGGGGTTCCATAGCAGCGAGAACTCGGGTAGCCTATGACCGATCCTTCGCGGAATTTCAAAACTTTAGGGCAAGTCTAGGGTGGGCACTGTCATTCCCGATTCCTGAGGGACAGATGCTGCAATTTGCAATGCAACTGCGGCAGAGTGGGGCAGCAGTGAGTACTATTGCCGGCAAGATTGTGGCATTGAGCTTTGTGAGTAGGATGGCTGAGCATGTCCCACCGGACAGAGGTTTCTTTGCCTGCAGGATGTTGGAAAACTGGTCCCGTGAGGGTCAGGGGATGCTAGGGTTCCCATCACCCCCCCACTTGCTGGTTCAGATATGTGAAACCCTCCCCGGGTTATGCGTCAATTCATTCGAAGTGGCTTTGTTTGCCACGGCATTTAAGATAGCTTTCTTTGGAGCATTTCAGGTTAGCGAGCTAGTGGCCGAAACAGCAAGGGACAATTCCAATCGGACCATAGTGGTTGATGACATCAGGGTGGATCATCAGGGTTTGTACATCAGACTGAGCCATTCCAAAACCGATCAGAGAGGTAGGGGCCAGATTGTGACGCTCGCCAGAGCAGGCTGGCCGGTTTTGTGCCCAGTACTGGCAATGGAGCAATATCTCCGTGTTCGCCCGCCAATAGGCGGGAGGGTATTTCGCCATGCAAACACGTCCCCTCTCACGAGGCACCAGTTTACTGTGGTGCTTCAGCAGGCAGAAGAGACAACTCACTGATCATGTTTGAAGCTTGAAACAGTTTCAGCTTTATTGAGCTCATCTATGTCAAAATCACACTAATATAACCCAGTGTTCAATAATGTCTAAATTGATTCAAGACACCATAATAGGTTACTCAATCATGTTGGTAAGGCTCCCTGTATGTAAGCTTGCTGTAAACATCCTCACCCCTTGGGTGGAAAGATAAGCAGTTGATCTCTGGCATGTGGCAGACAAAATGGCTGTTACCATATAATCTAGAGGGTTTCTATGGCCTCTGAGGTATCACATGAAAACACAAAGTCTTTTTGCCGTGCCGTAAGGCGTTGCAGGGGTGCTTCCAAGCAGCTGTCAAACAAATTTTCAATGCACCCTGAAATGAGACAGGACATGATTGTATGGATTTAAACATGGCTGCACCCTTTATTAATCCAAATTATAACCAAACAGAATAGGTGAGAGGGTGACATCGCCTATTGCGATCAGGCTCCAGTATCAACAGTAACCCATTAACCATCAAACATCAGGGGAGGTCTTGATATACAATCAATAAACTCCCCACAACCATAGCGTCTCCCCTTCGTCCAGCGCTGGGTGCACAGCCAAACAGGACTTAGTCCTTCCGGACTTGAGTAAGGAATAGGTTGCCCACCGGTGGGGGGCCATACAATGCCCTATCACCTTCCCAGGTCACCCCTTCCCAGGGAACCAGAACCTCGCTTGCCATACTGTGCAATTGCATTAGGCGTGGCTTCCCCATCTCTGAAGGAGATGACTCCTATGACCACTTATCCTAATTAGAACCGATACTGGACCCCCGCCCAAAGATGCGACAAACTATAACACAAACACTCCATAAACATCAATTTTGAGCAAAACACCACATCATTCTAATGGCCAGCCAAATTAACCCCATACTGTAAGGAAGGCAAAAAAACAAGAAGGCACTCTGGCCAAAACTCCTTGCCAAAAATTCCTTCCTGGTCCATTCTAATGCAACCAGTTGAAACCACAGTATGAAGGGAGGGTGGGTGGGTGCTGCTCCATTCCCTGATCCTCACTAGAATGAGCAGGGAATGTGAACCAAACTCTGGTCACGGTCACGTGACCTGGTGCACCCAATCAGGGACCTCCTTTTTTGCGCCATCCACGAGGGTTGCCAAGGGCAACCCTCGCCGACCGCTTTCATGCGGCTACACCCCAGGCACTGCAATTCCTTGCAGACGCCCGTTCCTTTGTGCTCTGCCCCATTTCCTTAGGTGGCGGGGCACAACAACAGCCTCACGGCCGTAGGTACAGCAGAGGGCAATATGCAACATTGAAAAGAAGGCCCCTGTCATTTTAAGAAAACCAAAAGTGGTTGCAAACCATTCAGGCAGCATCTTATAGGCCATTATTTATTTATTTATTTATTTAATACATTTATACCCTGCCCCTCCTGCGAACAGCTCGGGGCGGCTAACAAATTTCAAAAAAATAAAACAACCTTAAAAACATTTAAAACAGTTATAAAGATCTTACAAATAAAACAGGGAAAGGACAAAATAGTAATAATAATAATAATAATAAAGGGTAGGAGGATAAAAACTCACTAACCCACCTTCCCATCCTCCCCAAAGGCCTGGGCGAACAGCCAGGTTTACAAACTCGCCAGAATGTTAAAAGGCTAGGGGCCAGGCAACCTTCCTCTGAGAGGGAATTCCAAAGGTGCGGCCCAGCCACCAAGAATGACCTCTCCATTGTGGCCCCCCGCTTAACACGGGGGACCTCCAAGAAGGCACCCCGGCAGACTGAAGGAGCCGCTCTGGGGCACGGACGGTGAGGCGATCCCTGAGGTATGAAGGGCCGAGACCGTAAAGGGCCTTATAAATCCACACCAATACCTTGAACCTGGCTCAGCATGCTATTGGCAGCCAGTGCAGAGCCCGGAGCACAGGTGTTATGCAACCGTCCCCGAAAGGAGCCGGGCCACCACATTCTGCACTAGCTGCAGCCTCTGAACCAGGAACAAGGGTAGCCCCATGTAGAGCGCGTTGCAGTAGTCCAGCCTCGAGGTGACGAAGGCATGGACGAGGGAGGCCAGGTCCGGACCAGAGACGTACGGACGCAACTTCCAGACCAGATACAACTGGCGAAAAGCAGCCTTCGCCACCCCCTCTACCTGCTGCTCTAGGCGGAGATCCACATCCAGCACCACCCCCAGACTCCTGACCTGTTGAGTTACAGGAGGGCAAACCCCCCCCCCAACCAGGGGGACCGACACCTCCCTCACTCTCCCCACCACCATCACCTCCGTCTTATCGGGGTTGAGCTTCAGTCTTCTCTGCCACATCCATTCTGCCACAGCCTCCAAACACTGGGATAACAACAAGACGGCAGAGTCTGGGTCAGCTGAAAAAGAGAGCTACAGCTGAGTATCATCAGCATATTGGTGACAACGCACCCCAAACCCTCTCACGACCTCCCCCAAAGGCTGCATATAAACATTAAATAATAATGGAGACAGAATGGAATCTTGCGGAACGCCGCAGGACAAAGCACGGGGGCAAGATGTTTCAGCTCCCAGCACTACCCGCTGGCTTCTCCCTGAGAGGAATGAATGGAACCATTCAAGAACGGTCCCATCCAGCCCCCCCCAGGTCACGCAGCCGTCTCAACAACAGCCCATGGTCCACGTCTCAACAACAGCCATGGTCTCTGCCTACTGCCTTTAATCCAGCATCAAAGTCGCTCTGAATCCGAGCGATCTTGTCTGCGAAGTAAGGCCAACAAATTCTGCAAACGTCCCCCCCACCTCACAGGAGAGTGGTTGTGTCTGTATTGTTGCAGGGATTAGTGACTGTGAGTAGACTGTGTTTTTATCTTATAGTTTTACACAGCTTTATTTCATTTTCTATGGGTCTGGACAGAAATTGCCTCTCATTTTTCTAGTAAAGAAATTGCCTTATATTTCCATTATAAGCTCAAGAAAACTGGTTACCCTTACCTTGAAGTACACTAGTATTAGCTGCTCATGTGCTTATCTAGGAAAAGTGACTTGCATGAGATTTTTTAGGATATGCTTAACTGATGCTTTGTAGCATTCTGCCCAATGCACTTGCACTTCAGTCTTGAGCCATGCACTGACTGTGATCCTGTTGGTTGAACTACAAAAGGGAACATGATTTGGCCAAAAAGTGTCTTCACTGTGAAGTCACCAGGTAAGTTGTAGTGGCTGAACAGAAGTCTATTTGAAGAACTCACAATACCCTTCTCCAGAGAGGGCATAATTAATTCTCCATCCCCTTTTCTAATGGGAAGCAGTTGGGACACATTTGCTAGGCATTTAATTGAATAAAACTATCCTGGTATGAATACCTGCAACCTAAACATTGATCTGGTCTTTGGACAATGGCTTAATTAATCAGAAAAATTATTTAGCCAAGTTTGCTCTCGCTCTATTCCACCTTGTATACATGGCCGTTTTCATACGGGTGCCCCCCCGTCCTCCGCACATGTGTACACTGGGTGGGGGGCACCCATGTGAACGCTGCCCATGGTGGTGGTGTGCCAGTGGGAACACCATGGGCGGTGGGTGGGGATGCATGCGCAATCCCGCTCTCCACCCATCTCCATCTATCACCCATGCATGGAGCAACGGACTCCAATGCCGGTTGCTCCGTGCGTGGAGATGGGTGAGAAGGGTGTGTGCCCATGGGAATTGGTGCATCCCCACCTCCACCCACCGTGGCTGCACACCCATCCCCCCACCCACTACAGTCTGTTTTAAAAGGGCCTGTGTCATGCTGAAAGGAAAATTTGCCCGTCTAGTTCAAAGTAGCACTTAGAGCTATCTTCTTAGGCAAGAGGAGACTATTATCATACATGATACTATTTAGTATTAGAAAAATAATCTTCATTTTGGAAGCCATCAGACATTCAGGATCAAATACACTAGGAAGAATTATTTTCTAACAGGCCATAAAACTATGCACAGTTGTACAAAACACATAGCAATTTTTAATGTGGAAAAATATCTCAGGGTGGGGGTTTACAGCATTTTATGGCACACAGCATACATTATTATTATAATAATAATTATAAGCATTTATATAGCGCCAGCGATCTACCTGGCGCTTTACACAAAATAAGATGGACATGGTCCTGCCGGAGAGCTTACAATCTAAAGACATGGGGCGGGGAGACAGGGAAGGGGGAACATAGAGAGCGACAAGAGATGCGACATTCATGAGGATGTGAGAACTCAGGTACACGTTCTTGGCTTGGTTACAGTAAATTGGGAGTTTACAGATAGTAGGTGGGGGATAATCCTGGGTGGGGATGATTGGCAGGAGTTCGGAGGGGCAGAGCGGAAGAGGTGGGTTTTGAGGAGGGACTTGAAGGTGTGGAGGGTGGGTGCCAGGCGGACAAGGGCAGGGAGGGAGTTCCAGGCATGCAGGGCAGCAAGAGAGAAGGGACAAAGGCAGTTGGGGGAGCAGGGGAGGTGTGGGAGGGTGAGGGAGGGGATGGAAGAGGGGTGGAGTGCTCGAACAGGGGTTCGGAGGGAGATCAGGGCAGAGAGGTAGGGGGGAGCGAGGTTGTGAAGGGCTTTGTAAGTGAGGACAAGGAGCTTGTGAAGAATACGCTCAGGAAGAGGGAGCCAGTGGAGAGAGGAGAGGCTGCACATGGTCAAAGCGACGGGCTAGGTGGATGATCCTGGCAGCAGAGTTTTGAACAGAGATGAGGGAAGAAAGGTGAGAGCGGGGAAGACCAGCAAGGAAGAGGTTACAGTAGTCGAGGCGTGAGATTACTAGGGCGTGGATGAGAGTTTTGGCAGAGGAGACAGACAGAAAAGGGCAGATCTTAACAAAGTTGTAGAGGGAGAAGCGGCAGGATACAATTGCCATGAAAAGTATGTCCAATAGAGTCTTTTCAGAAGAGGTAGATCATATAGGAAGGAACAATTGCAAAGCAGGACTGGATGCCAGAAAGCAGGCATGTACAAAGTTTTTACTTTAGTAAAGTGCATTCCACAAAATGATGTAGTCCCTAGTCCTACTGCCTTTTCTGGTGAAAAATAATAAGCATGATTTGGTGAAGTATCCAGCATAGAAACTATGTGGCCTTAAATGATTTGCCACATGAATTATTAAACCTTTATTTCTATTAAGGGGAGTCAGAACAGTTCAAACAGAAGAGGAACAGAATCATCACCTGTCCTCCCGAAGCCCATAAACTAAGAAGGAAGCTGAAGTCACGAAGGGAATATCCCCTGCACTCCACACTCATGGGGTTCCCCTTATAGTTTTCACGCTCATGACTGTCACAATTCTATTAAATTTCAGAGTCCTCTTTCTGCTCATGGATTACATTGCCATCATGACCAAAAAAATTACTTTTCACTTTGGCCAGGAATTTGTAACCGTTTCACCTAACTACGGCAATCCATTATTTTGTCAGTTTAGTTACTGCAATATATGCTATACCTAGGCCACCACTGATTGTTTACTATCAACTAGAGAAACCAGTGTTGTAAGGGTGTTAAGTTAACAAATGGGAAGATAGCCCCATTTGTGAACTGTGAGAGTCGTATGACACTTGCCCACATCCTGTGAGTGCTGACACCTACCACACAGGGTGTGGGGAAGTATCATACAACACACACCGCTCACAAATTAAGCTATCTCCAACCTTGGGTTCCATGAGACCCACTCACCTCCTCCTTGTCACATGAAGCCAAAGATATCTCTTTCTACAGAAGGAGAAGGAAGCAGCAGCAGGGACGCTTGTGCAAAGGGGCAATGCTGGAGTCAGCTGGGGCTGCTGCTGCTCACAGACATGGGAAACTATGGAAGCCAGGAAGGAGGCTCTATCTATGCACCAGCTATGAGCCCCACTCACTTCCTTTCCAGCTGGCCTGTAGAGCCACCTTCCCAGCAGTCACTCCGCCCCAACAGATGGCACATCTGTGTGTTAGCCTGCATGCCAACAAGAGGGCATCCATGCATTAGTCTGCATGGTGTCCCACCACCCCCACCTTGGCAAGGCACTGTACAGTGGCAGTGGACTGGGAACATATGTTCCCAGTGTTTAGTGAGCTACAAAAAAAAAGGCTAATTGGCCACCCACTCGTGGGTGGTTATCATGCCATTTATCTTCACCCTAAGTAGAGTGAAATGACAAGAACATGGATTGCAAAAATCTATGATCTGTATTGGCTCTGAGATTATATCAATGTGTTATTCAACATGATGATCATTATTAAAACTAGGGCTGCACCGAATATTCGGTATTCGGACCAATTTTCAAAGTTCTGAATAGTCAGTTCAAGTACTCGGAGGCAAGTCGGTATTCTTGCCAAATCTTCAGACTTTGGAGACCGAAGCACAGAACGTCGGAAACTACAGAAACTTCGGAAAGTTGTTGCAATGTTCTTGAACCTACAGCCAAAGCACTACCCAGAAAAGCAGGCTAGCAAGTATGGGACAATCACTCCAGAAGATAACCCCCCAAAAGTGCAACTGCATGCAGAAATAAAAAAACAAACAAACCAACAGTAGTGTGCCCACAGCATGGCCCACCATCAGCAATTAGTGCACCACTTTATCATTGTGCCAACCAAGCAGTACACAAAAATGCAGGCTACTAAGGGACATTCGCTCAAGAAGAATACAACAACCCCCACGAAACTGTCTGTAACTGCATGGAGAAATAAATCCCACCAAAAAAAGCCAGCAAGCACAGACCCCAGCAGCAGTCACAAAATTAAGAAACCAGGCATTCACACCCCTCCCCCTCAGGGGCATCTTCTTCCTTGGCATGGCATTGTGGCAATGGTAACTTGAACAGACCAAGAAAACTTGGGAAGTGGAGCCAGGCAGAGAGATTCCTCCTCATGGCGCCAAGTGCCAAACAAGTAGCAGGCAGCAACGTGGCACCCAATTATTTTATTTAAAAAAACAAAACACTGCATGGCATGGTAAAGAGTAAGATAACCCCCATGCCCAAGCATTGGCCCTATGGACAGGACAGGACAGACAACCCTCTCACCGCCCCCCAGCCGATTATTTACAGATCCAGCAGCACTGTAGCATGCAGCACAGTCAAATTCACCAAAGAGAATGGACAAAATGGCTACAGTACAGACACATTTATTTTGCCCTGCCAGCCAGTTCCAAAGCTGATCATCTGACTTGGCCAGCCAATCAAAACTTGCCATCTGGCTTACCATCACTCCATTGTCCCCTCCCATATCCCCCTCCTACCAAATATGGCACTAAGTTTCATTTCCAGAAGGGAAGCGCAACTGTCCACCAGTCCCCCATACACAGAGGTTTCCGAAGTTTTCTGAGTAACACATTTGTGTTTATTATGTTTTTTCTGAAGCACATAATAAATGGACAGGTGGACACACTCAGTGCAGGGCTATTGTGGGCTACTGTCTCGTTTGTTAACATTCATTGACTCCTCACAACAGTGCCTCGGGTTAACCACATGGTGGCACTTTTTGTGGTCTGAATGAATCTAAGTGCAGTTACTGTCTCACCTTTCAGTTTAATGCAGTATTCCCTGCAGCTCTGGACTTAACATGGTTCATGAAATTCTTGTGCAGGCTCTTTGCCACAAAAGGTGTCGAGCTCAGGATTGGGAGAAAGGTAAAGAGTTAATAAAGGAAATGGACAAAAGCACCAAATTAGGAATATATACCAGAAAAGAGTTTAAGAGGAAAACATTATTTTACAATGAAAACTACTGGTGTTACATATAGATAAGGTTCTGCCAGCATTTCTTTTTTAAATCCCCTATTTTCAGGGATTTATAACTCAGCTGTAGAAATTCACTCCAGGCGGACACCTGGCTTATAAAGTCTCAGTCAAGCAGCTAATATGTTTTTCAAATGAAGTTTAAGCCATCCTAAGCATTCTGCTCTAAAAGTAGAGAATTAAAGATGTTCAGTATTCAGGTGCCTGTTGTTTTATTTACCCTGAGGTTTGGGTCAGAGCTCTCATATACACAGGGTATTTTCAGACGTTACGGTACCACACTCAACCACGGTGAATCCCCCGTGGTGGTGGATGGTCCCATAACATGTGTTTGCGCACCACCAGATGTTCACCATGGTGAACCACCGGTGGTGAGCAAAATAACCACACTTTCGAGGATGGTCCGGGCACCATCTCCGAAAGCGTGGTCAAAGTGATTCCTGCCGGGGGTGAACACCCAGCGGGAATCACTTTTTGCCCCAACAGACGTGATGTTATCACGCTCAACCACGGCAGTTTCACTGTGGGTGAGCGTGGTAATGTCTCGTCTGGCCCCTAACCACGGCTCAGAATCAGTGGCCATGCTCGCCGCCGATTCAGGGTCATGGTCAATACCCCGGAGGGCAGGTGGATGCCACGGCNTCTCCAAAAGCATCGTCAAAGTGATTCCCGCTGGGAATCACTTTTTGCCCCAACAGACGTGATGTTATCACGCTCAACCACGGCAGTTTCACTGTGGGTGAGCGTGGTAACGTCTCGTCTGGCCCCTAACCACGGCTCAGAATCAGTGGCCATGCTCGCCGCCGATTCAGGGTCATGGTCAATACCCCGGAGGGCAGGTGGATGCCACGGCCACATTAACCGCTGCGCCCACCCATCTCCCGGAGGGCGGGTGGCCTCGGAAGCATGGGGGGGCAGGGCTGCGCGGCCACACGTTGCACCACGCAGCCCCCTCCCTGATTCCCCTGCGGAATCTGCCGTCTTGTCTGTTGATGGGCTGGTCAGATTCCGCCAGGGAATCAATAGGGTGATTCCGTGACGGGGCCCATAGGGCCCCTGTCATGTCTGAAATCACCCACAAATACAGGTAGGTGGGCAGAAAGAAACAGATTCTCATGAGAACATGAGTCTTTGTTTTAAGGCATGCATGCTCTAGCTACGGATATGGGGAAAGACAGGCAAGAGTGAGTGTACTGTATATCCAGCAAGTTAGGGTTAGTACAACTATCCGGATGGAAGTGGAACCAGATACTTTAAAACCTCAGATTCAGGAGCTCAGCTGGAAAATCCATTTTATTTGTTTATTTAAATTTATATGCCATCCTTTCCCAGAGGCTCAGGGCAGCTAACAAAACTAGTAATCTTAAGTTTTAATTGTATCTCAGTTTTGAAAAAATGTAATCACTTATTGACAGATACACTATAGAATAATTATACATGGAAAGAAGATTTGGGGAGAGGAGTTTGTACAATGTGAAATGATGTATAATAAAACAAACTGCTGCTCAATTAGAGGGGATGGGGGAGTGCTTTTCTGCCTGGACTGGAAGCACTGAACTTTCCATGAGTGTTTCCAGTTTCAAACACAGTTCAAACGTGTCTCATTGAACCATCCAGATGCCGTGTAAGAGGTGTTCATTTCTTGATGGAGCCCTGCCAAGGCATATGGTGCTGGGAATCATTGTTTTATACAATACACGCTTTGGCACACAGCAATTTTGGACAAGTTGGAACAATTTTAGAAAGAGTGAGAAACTGCACCGAGCTGGCAGATGTCACTGGTTCACTGCCTACACTGGCTGAGATTTGTTCTCAGAATGTGAGCCTCGGGATCAAAGCCTTGCTACTGGCTGCTTCTTTCTCCATACTGCATGCTGTAGAGAGCAGCCAGGGACTATGGGAAGAGGAGACATATTTAGGGACAGTTGAAAAACATATAGGCTTTTGTGCTTTCCTCCTGATTTTGGGTTCCCAGTAACAGGAAACAAAATGTACTGAAGTCAATATTTTGAAATGCTCTCCATGTTCTTAAACTGCTTTCTTAGTGAATCCATACTAAGAGGAACAAAAGAGAAATTAAAATACTGGAAATATAATACATTATGCTGGTATCGTATATTTAAATAAAATTTCCATACATTACTATTTTTTTTCCTGATATCATTGCCTCTTATTGACATGTGGAAAGGTAGTTTGGTTATGGCAATACTCACTTTGACACACAGGATCCCCTATCTGGTGTCCCTCTATCTGTGAAGAGGGTATTGGTGGCCTGGGTTTTTGTCAGTTATTGGGTGATTTCAGACGTTACGGGGCTCGTTGGCCCCGTACCGAAATCACCCAATTCATTCCCCACCGGGATCACCCCATCACGCCATATCAGACGTGCCGGGGGGATCCCAGCGGGGAATCTGGGAGGGGGCGGGGCCGTGGGGCGCAACGTG
>QEPC01008436.1:6537786-6558988 GCA_003113815.1 Sphenodon punctatus | reverse complement strand
GGGAAGCCTCCGGCCGCGAACCCCGCCATCACAGCCCCCTGGTCCACTAGCTGTATCGTTCTGTCCAGGAGCACGCCCTCCACGGCCTCGCACACATCCCGGAGGATACAGGCGACAGTTCTGAGCCCTACCCCGAAGTGCTGGGACACGGACTGGCAGGAGTTGGGCGTAGCGAGGGCCCAGACCCCTATTGCCACCCACTGGACCATGGGAATGGGGTCCCGCATGGAGGTGTGCTGCCGCTCCAGCCAGGGTGTAAGGAGCTCTGCTAGGCAGAGCAGGGTGCTCTTGTTCATCCTAAAGTGGGGCCTCCAGGCTGGCTCCTCCCAGTGGGCCAGCGCCCTAGCCCACCACGTCTGTGGGCGCTCAGCGACCCATAGGCGTCTGTCAATGGGCATAGCGAGCAGGGCTGCCCGGCGCATGGTCTCCCTTGCCCACAGGAGGAGCCTGGCAGCCGTGCGGAGCACTGCGGGTCAGGTCCGGCTCCGGCTCACAGCCTGCCAATCTGCCCCAGATATTCTCTGTGCCCTGAGCCGTGCAAAGGTTCTCCTGCGCCCGTGGTGGGCCCGGAGGCCCCTGGCAGCTATCCGAGCCAGGGAAACCCACAGCCGGATTGCCAGTTGCACCTCTGCGGTAAGGAGGCGCAGCTGCTTGGTGTGGTCACGGAACCACTCGGCTCCGAGTGCGAGGTGCATCCAATAGGCTGCTGCCCTGTCCCGCTCCATGGTGGTGGGGCCCCAGATGGGGGACGGGAACAGTTATACAGGGCCTCTGATGGCAGGGCTGTCTGGGCGGCGGGCCCCTAGGTGGGCATGGCCCCCCCATGGGGGGCCGGGGTATGCGTGCTTGCAATTGGGTTCACCTGCAGGCAGTGCACCGGGCCTCGCCCCCCATGGGCGCATGGGTCTGCTCGCTCCCTGGGCAGCTGCATTCCATCAGTCATCTCCACCACCACCCCGCCCCCCTTCCCCCCCATGTTTGCTACACTATGGCCTTGGAGGTGCGATTAGCCGGACTCTGTGTGCTATTGTGTTCTGCAGCTGTGCCTGGTCCGCACCCCACGCCTCGCTTTGTTGTGCTACAAAGTTGCATTCTGTGGCCACTTTTCCTGGCCGTGGGACCCCTCGGAGGCCCTCCAGGCCCTGGAGGTTGTGTGTGCCCCCCTGTCCATGGTGTTATTCTCCCTGTCGTGCAGGACCATGGCAGGTTGTCTGTCCACTGGGATCCCACTTCCCAGCCCCCATGGGGCCCCCCATATCTGGACCTTCCGCGAGACCATGTCTCTTTGCGACCTGTGGCATACCCCTGCTGTGCAGCTGCTCCTGGGCACCCCGGGCAACCGTGCGGGTGCCTTTAAGAGCTTGAGCTCCGGACTTTGCTACTTCGGCTATGAGGCGAGTGCTCATGATTGTCGGCTGCATACAGAGACCCTGGGGCTTGTTCGCTTCCCTGAGGGGCGTATCCCAGACAAGTGGTGTTCGCATGTACCCTGGTCCGGGGCTGAGACTGTTTCTTCGCTGGGTGTGTGCGGGCTGAGCACCTACATGGTGTGCCTTGCTGAGGGTGGCCCTGCCTTGGCCGTGTCCTACTTTGCCTGTGTTCATGGGGCGTGAGGGTACCAGCGCACCCATGTGGCGGTGTACCACCGGCTGCTGGAGCTGGGACATCTTCCTTGGCCCCCTTCTGCTGCCTGCTGTGTGTCGGAGCCTTCTGCGGCAGAGATGTCAGCCCTGTTGGGGGTGTGGTCCCGTGTGGATGTCCAGCTGGGTCTCTCCATGCATGATCCCTTTGA
This sequence comes from Sphenodon punctatus, assembly GCA_003113815.1. Taxonomy (NCBI): domain Eukaryota; kingdom Metazoa; phylum Chordata; class Lepidosauria; order Sphenodontia; family Sphenodontidae; genus Sphenodon; species Sphenodon punctatus. Next base: position 6,557,196 of record QEPC01008436.1, on the reverse strand, counting down.
GGCCTACTACCTGATCGCCCACCACATGTCCGTGCTGGGGTACCGCTGGGGCTTGATCCATTGGCCCCACCTGGTTCACCGGGTGGGGCACCCGGCCCCTGGGCCTGCAGTGGCCCCCAGCAGCTTCCTGTGAGTCCCTGTGTTCCTCCCGACCCCCCCAGTGTCCTCCCCCCTGTGGGCTCCTGCCCCAGTCTGGGGGGGGGCTGGTCCCCGCTGGCTGCTCCCTCCCTGATGTCTCTGCCGCACTGTGGTGAAGCCTGCTTCACGGGGTGCTTCTGCCCCTGCCTCTGGCTCCGGGCCCCCTCTGGGCCCCGCCCCCCGGTCTGACTGCACACCCTGGGCTCCCCTCCATGGTTGCCCTCCCTGGTGCCTGGGTGTGGCACTCTGCATGGCCTCTCCGACCCTCCTGTGTCCAGCTACCTGTCCCCACCCGCCAGCGCTGCCACCTGCTGCATGCCCCCCCCTTGGGTGCTTGTGTGACCTGGGGGTTCAGGAGCCCCCGGACTGGTGCTTCCTCTGCAGGGTGTGTCCTTGGACCTGCAGCACAGCTCCGCCTGTCCTGGCTGCCCTCCATCTGCCCCTCAGTGACCATGGGGTCTCCGTGTTCCTCCTGGACCATCTCCGCCCGGCTCGCTGTGCATTGCGGGCCCCCATCATGCCTTGGTCCCGGGGTCCTGCCCCCCCCCTTTCCAAGACTGCCTGTGTTGCTGTGGGGGCGCCCATGCATACTGTGCTGCTGTGGGGGTGGGGGTTGCTTCTGCCTGTGTCCTGACCTTCCCCTTTGCGGTTCCCCACCCCTCTTCAGTGTCCCCCCCCCGCTCTCGCGCACATCATGCCAGCATGCAGAAGCAGGGAGGTCCCAATATCGTGGGACCTGTCCATTTTGGCTGAGTGCTCCCGCACCATCCCTGTGATGGCCTGCTCCAGTCTCCCGAGCGCCTCCACCTGCCTGCTGTGTTCCCGGTGCTCCTGCCTCCACTCCAGGCACACCTCGGCCTGGAGCCTCTGGTTCCTCGCCTCTGCCCGCTCCAGGGACCGCTCGATGACCGTCTCCATCTGGTCCACGGCCGCTATCATCCTCTCCCCCTGTTCCTCCGAGGTCCGGACGATCTCCTCCGCCTGGTCCTCCCTCCTCCTGCGGACCCATGCCTGGTGCTCCCTCATGTGCTGCGATGAGGCCACGGGACCTGGGGATTCTGGCTGCCGGGTTTGCCCTGTGGGTACGGGAGGGTTAGTCCGATCCTGCCCCGGGCTCCTGACCTCTGGCTGTGATGGGGCAGGGGCCCCATGGGCCCCCGGGCGGCCCGTCAGGCCCCTCCCCACCCCCAGACCCCGGCCCTTCCCGCCCCCTCCGACTGTCCGGGGACCCCCTCTCTGCACCCCGGGTTGCCCTCCCTACCAGACCGCCTGCCTTACCTGGTTCCTGCACCTGCTGGCTGGGCTCCTCAGCAGCTGCCGGCTCGGTCTCCTGGGTCTGTTCCTGGGGTGTTCTGTGGCCTGCAGGCAAGGGGGGGGGCTGTTGGTGTTGGGATGCGCGGTTGGGGGACCTGGGGATGGGCCCCCTCCCGCCTTGCCGGTGGGGGGCTGGGGCTCAGGCTGGGGTGGCGCCTGCCCCCTCTACCCTCCCTGGCCCTTGTCCCCCTGGGCATGGTCCCTCCCCTCTCTGGGTCACCCGCTTACCCTCAATGTCCATCTCAGATCCCTCGGAGGCCAGCCCCTCAGTGTGGGAGTGTTCCCCCATGGACCACTGGCTGAGGGTGATGAGGGTGCCGGCCTCGGATTCCGCTTGGCTGGCCTGGGGGTGGGTGCACTCCAGGCTGCTGTCAGGGGGGCCTTCAGGTGCCAGAGGTCCCGGGGCGCTTGTCCTGGGGGTCCAGGGCCCTGGAGCTCGTGTCTACCAGGTGGGCGGCGAGGGGAGAGGGTACCTCGGCCCGTTCCCTTCCCTGGACCACTGCACTCCCCACGAGCCGTGGGGCGACTATGGACCCCTTCATATGGAGGATGCGGTCCAGGGCATCGTAGAAGGGGGCGGTCCAGGCCCCGTGTCCGGACTGCTTATTGTTGTCCCAGATGGCCTTGTACCCCCTCTTCAGCTCCTTGGCCTTTGAGTGGTACTGTGCCACTGTGCACTGGTGCCCCGCCACCTCCATGTCCCGCACTATGTCCTGGTAATCATGCTCGTTGCATGGTTGAGGGTGAGCTCCAGCTGGTACTCCAGGGTCCCCCAGATCCTGATGAAGTCCCGGGTCTCCTGGAGGCCCCCTCGGTGGTACGCCTTCGTCCGTCTTCTCCACAATGGGTCCTCCTCCTCCTCCTCCTCCGCCGCCTCCGTCCGGGCAGGGCCGGTGTCCTCTGAGGGCTTGTCCGCCTGGGCCCTTTTTCGTGTCTGCGGGGACAGTGGGTGGGCGGTGTGGGGTTGGGTGCAGGTGGGGCCCCTTCGCAGGGCACCCCCATCCCCTGCCTCCCTCCCAGTCGCCCGGGCATGCCCCGCCCCCCCCGGGAGCCCCTGTGCCCCTGTTCCCCTCCCCTTCATTCCCCTTACCCATTTCCTGGGTGCCTCCTCCAGCCCCGGTCCGGCTGATGTCCCTGGGGCGTCGCGTCCCGCCTTCTGCTGCGGGTGTTGTCCCTGCACCTCCTCCATGGTCAGCACAACCCGTCTCCCCCTCCTCCACCTGTGCTCCGTCCACCTCCATCGCTGCCCCTGACTCCTCCGCCTCCTCCCCCCCCTTGCTCTCTCACCCATCGCTCTCTTCCGCCTCCCTCCTCACTCCATCCCGCCACGCTTCCCTGCTGCAGATTTCCCTTTAAATCTCCCTCTGGTGGTTGTGTTGTTGCTGGTTGCCTGGCAGCGACGCTGTGTGCATTGTCCATGGCTGGGGCTCGTTTCCTTTGGTTCCGCCCGGGGATTGGCGTCCAGACGTTACTTTTTGTTGGTTCCCGGTGGCGATCTCTTTGATCACGCTTCCCGAGATTTTGCGCTGGGGAGCCCGGGAAGCGTGGTTGAAATTGACCCCATGTGGGTATTGAGCGTGGTGAACATCTGGCAGGCACCGAACAGACATTCAGGGCTCTTTGGCCCCGCCGCAGAATTGAGCGTGGTTCACTGTGGTTGAGCGTGATCTCGTAACGTCTGAAATCACCCAATGAGTGATATGCACAAAGCACATGGAAGCACTTTAAAAACAGGTTATGAGACAGTCATAAGGGAAAGCAGCTTTCTTCCCTATGTGAGGTACATTCACATAATGTAATTAAACAAAACTACAATCTCACTCCTGCTGCCAAAACCAGAAGACATTTACCATACCATGCACAGCTACTACCAGCTCCAACAATAACAAATTATCCATCAGTGGCATGTCTTATGCTATTAAAGGCAAAACAAGTACAAACCTCAGAGGCAACCAGCAACAGAAAACAAAGGGCTGCTTCATTTATTATTCTTAAATAACAGAGTAGTATCCAACTTATATTCACATATTTCCATAATAATATATTGTATTCTGTTCTTATCTCTCTCTTGCTGCATAATATGTCAGTGATGCTGATAAACAAACTTGTTTCAGGCAGAATCAGTATTTGTTATCTCTTTTCCAAATGGCTGCTGGCAACTCATTATTTAAAATTACATTAGCTATTTTGGAACGTAAAAAAATTCCCTAAAAACACCTTCATATTATTGCACTTAACTGTAAGAATTTTTTATTTTTTTTAAAGGGAGAATTTGGCACCGAAGGCAAGGTTAGATTTATTACCAGTTGCTCTAATAAAAGGTGAAAGGAACTTCAAGGAATGCAAGTCATAGGGTAATTTCAGACGTGACAGGTCTTTCAGCCCGCCACGCTGAACCCTGAAACGGGATCCATCTTGGATCCCAGTCCATGATCAGGCTGGCCGTCCCTTAGACGTGCCAGCCTGATCGCTAACAGGGATCGGGGAGGGGGCGGGACTGTGTGGCGTGACGTGCAGCCACACAGCCCTGCCCCCCCACGCTCCCCCAACTGCCCACCCTCAGGGAGACGGGCGGGCATAGTGGCCAATCAGGCCACTGCGCCCGATCCCGTATTGCAGTCGGGGCCATGATCCAGGATGGGTCAAAAGTAACACACGTTACTTTTGGCCCATCCCATATCGTGGCCACTCTACCCATGGTTCTCGACCTCCAGCCAGCTGGAGGTTGAGCACCCTGGTCAAGTTTGATCCCGGCTGGAGGTTCACCGTGGTTAACATCTGGCCAGGACCAAACAGATGTTCACGGAAATGCCACCACCACAGGGAATCCACTGGGGTTCACTGTGGTGAAAGGCATTTTCGGAACGTCTGAAATTACCCCTAGTGGTGTACAGCTAGATCCACAAAGTACTCCACAAACATGATAATCATTAAGACGAATGGGGTTTGTGACGGTGGAGCGCTTTGAAAATCATAATCTGAATCTCACCAATTTCTTCTGTGATTTGACAAGCTGATTATTATGTTAAGTGAGGGAGACCACCATGTAATAATAATCATTCAACAAAGGAACACAGAAAAAGACTAATGATCCGTTCAGTTCAGCATGTACTCTAGGGATGTGCAGGAGGGAACATTTTTGTTTTCATTTCATTTATGTTTCCTTTTTTTCTGTTTCATTTTTATTTCATTTATGTTTAAAATTTTGTTTTCCAATTTCCATTCATTTTAACGGGCAAGGTTGTTCCACTCATTTCAAGGGGCATTCACTTGCATGGCTTATTTTTTCCAAAATAGCGGTTTTAAGTTGACTCTGACATTTTACCATCCCCAAACTGTAGCTGTGAACTGTTAAGTGTCCCAGTCATTACATGACTCCCCAGTACATCTCTCTCTCTCTCTCTCTCTCTTACAGAGGGGGGGCAGCAGCAGCAGCAACAGGAGCAGTGTACTGGCATTCTTATCGGTGGCTATAACGCTTAAGTGGCCATCATCTGTTAGAGAAATGATTGGCGAGCAAAAGAGAGCGAGAATGTTTCAGGCAGCGGGTATACAGAACAGCAGCAGACTTTGGAGTGAAAAATGAGTGGGGTGGGGGGGTATGTGTGTCTGATTTTGAAACAGAGGAGGACTAGAATCTGCCAAAAGCTCTGAAGCTAGCAGCAGTCAGATAAAGCAACTGAAGCGCAGTGTATAGCTTTCACAGTGTCCTCCCCTCCTCCCCCCGTGCCCCTGGCTACTCCAAGTTATGGCAGCACTGAAGGAAACGATATCACAGTGTGCATTAAGTGCTGCATGATGTCTTAGGGCATTTGCAGACAAGACACACCCACTACCCCCCCTCACCCCCACCCACTATACATGTTGCAGGGCTGCAGTGTTGCCCTATGGGTGCCCTGCAACATGTATGGTGGGTAGGAGGTGGCTGGGTAGTGGGAGGAGAGTGTCTTGTCTGAAAATGCTCTTAGTGATTCCAAATGGCCAGCACAGATGTCAATCATGCTCTCCCCATTCCCTCTCTTTCCCCTACCCCCTGGCTTGAACGAATACACTGTTTTGCCGGACACAGCCTCACTGCAGGCAGCGTCAGGTAAAACATAAACAAAATTACTAAATGAAATTTTGTTGGTATTTTATTTCATTTATGTTTCCTGGTTACAGTCAACAAAATTACAAATTTTTGTTTGAGTTAAACAGAAAACATAAATGAAAAAGCACACCCCTAGTACACTCATGGTGTCTGTGGCACATGTGGAATGCTTGAAGGAAGCTATCAAGTCCAGTTGTTCTATATTATTTCAGCTGGGCAGAAGTCAGTTTCTTCCAAACCCCACCTCTCCCTGAAACCTGATTGGGACTCCCTGTTATTTTTTATCAAGACTTCTATAACAGTAGATTCTGACTTTGTTTTTATTCACTTTTTATTTTAGTCAAATTATTTTACATGGATCCATAGTTTTATACCTATAGCTAGATGCCTTATAATCTAGCAAGTTAAAAAACTATACAAAGGAGGTTATGACAAATTCAACTACAGTTTTTAACGGCAACTGATGAAGGCAGTGCAGGCAGCTCTGGAAAAAAGAGAAGATGGTAGCTGATATACCAGCATTATATTAATGCTGATAAATATATTTTTAGCATATTGATTATATTAATGTATATATACCACATTAATGTACATTACAAAGACCACATTACATAATGTATAGATACACAACATATTATTGTATACAACAATATAATATCTATACTCTGGGACTTGGCTGTGGTGGATGGTACCATCTTGCAGTGGTTCCGTTCATATCTGCCAGATAGATCATAGTGGGTGATACTACGGGAATGTACATCGTCCCCTGGAGGTCTCCTGTGTGGGGTCCCATAGGGTTCTATCTTGCCCCCTCTCTATTCAACGTGTATAATATGACGCCACTGGGGGAGGTTGTGCACAGCTGGGGAGTCCGCTATCATCAATATGCAGACAATACCCAGCTGTACCTATCATTTTCAGTCGATCCAGGCTGTGCAGTCTTGTTGCTGTTCCAGTGTCTGGCTACTGTGGGGGTTTGGATGAGGTTTAGTCGATTGACAATTAATCCTGACAGAGGTGATGCTAGTGGGTGGGGTCGGGGACCTGAGGGAGGGGGACACCCCTTGTATTGGGGGTGTCCATCCTCCATTGGTTCCATCTGTGTGGAGTATGGGGTGCTCCTGGATGCACAGCTGTGCCTAGATTTTCAGGTGTCAGCTGTGACCAGGGCACCTTCCACCAATCGTATTTGGTGAAGAGGCTCCGCCTGTATGTCTCGGACTCAAATCTCATCACTGCCATCCATGCCTTTGTCACCTCGAGACTAGACTATTTTAATGTGCTCTACGTGGGGCTGCCCTTGGTGATGGTCCAGAAGCTGCAGCTGGTGCAAAATGTGGCGGCTCGCCTACTTATAGAGATGGACCACAGGGAGCATATAAAACCTGTGCTCCGGGCTCTGCACTGGCTGCCTATTGTCTTCTGGGCCTGATTCAAGATGCTAGTTTTCATTTATAAAGCCCTAAACGGCCTGAGCCCTACTTATCTGAAGGATCGCCTCACTCTCTGGGCATCCTCTGTGTTCATCCGGGAGCACCCTCCTAGAGTCCCGCATTATAGGTGGGTCACCTTGGATAGGTGAGCATTCTCAGCAGCCGCTCCGTTGCTGTGGAACACCCTCCCGGTGGAGATCCGTCTCAGCCCTAATCTTCTTGCCATCCGTCGGCAATGTAAAACCTGGCTCTTCCATCAGGTGTTTGGCATGGGGGGAGGGGTTAATGGGCTGGGGTGGGTGTATCTTTGCACAAAACTGATTTTATAGTATTGTATTGTATATATTAATATTATTATGATTATTGTATGTTAATGTTTTATTGTTATTTATTTATACCTTAAAAAATAGCTGAGGCCTGAAAAGAAAAATCCCCCCAAGCCCCCCCCCCCCCATTACACGTCCTACTCACTGAATGTCTGGCAAAACAGCTGGGTTTTGCATTGTCTACAGAAGGAGGGGAGATCTGGAGAGAGGCGAATCTCTACCAGGAGGGAGTTCGACAGCCATGGTGCGGCCACTGAGAATGTCCTCTTGAACATCACCACTTGGGATACCCAGGGGACCTCCAAAATGGCGCCCTCGGCCAACTGCAGGGGCTGATCCAGGACATGCAGGATGAGGTGGTCCCACAGGTAAGTGGGGCCCAGGCCGTATAGGGCTTTAAATGTAATAACCTACACCTTGAATCAGGCCCGGAAGACTATAGGCAGCCAATGCAGAGAACGGAGCACAGGTGTTATGTGCTCCTGGCAGCCCGTGCCCACCAGCTGCAGTCTCCGGGTCATCACCAAGGGTAGCCCCACATAGAGTGCATTGCAGTAGTCCAATCTCGAGGTGATAAATGCATAGATGACGGTGGCAAGATCAGAGCCTGAGATATAAGGCTGAAGACGTCGGACCAGCTGTAATTTACAAAATGCACTCCTCCCCGGCTCCCCATAACTGCCAGCTGGGCATCCAGGTGGAGCTGTGAGTCAAGGAGAACTCCCAGACTCCAAACCTGAGGGATCAACAAGGGACGCACCCCATCAATAATGGGAGCCTCCACGCCCTCGCCCCTTCCCACCAACATCACCTCTGTCTTATCGGGATTCAGCTTCAGACGACTTGTCTTCATCCAGTCCCCCACCATAGCCAGACACCAAGTGAACACTGAGACTGCAGGGCCTGGGTCAGAGGAAAACCAGAGGCAGGACTGGGTGTCATCAACATACTGATGACACCGAACCTCAAATCCTCTCATGATCATTAAAAGCTGAAGTAAATGCATGGAAGCCACCCTGAGTCTCCGTTAGGTGAGAGGGGTGGGGTAGTAAATATAAATAAATAAATAATAATAAATAGCTATACATATCCCTCAGTATTTTATTTCCCCTCTCTTAAGTACTTTTCACTGATGGTTTCATCTACCAGTTGTCCATTTAACACATCACAATTTGTAATACTGACACTAGTTCAGGTGCTTGCTATTCCTAATACAGCTTGCAAAAACACTTAAGCAATGGGGGAAAAAATGGAGCAATAGAACAATTAATTGACACTTGCAGCTTTTCATGCATTTACTCTTTGTTTTTCTGGTGCTATGCTACAAACCTAACGCCTAGCTGAACTAAATGTCTGCCCAGATTGCAGGGTGTTTCCAGTGTCCCACCGTGAGAGGTTATTTTTCCCCGAACGATGGAGCAAGCAGGTCAGAGATGCCATTTGAAACACATACCCAGAGTGCTGACTCAGGAGCAGGTCTAACTGTACAGGGGTGATAACTGTGGGGGAAACTGCAATTGGTTTAAATCATGGGGAAAGGAACTAGCATGGAATGGTGGGAAACACATCCAGTCTCAAGCTATTGTTTTAGAAAGTCTCATACGAGGTGATTAGGTTGAAACACAGCAGGTGTAAAAACAAAATTTGACCTTAATGACTTCGTTGGAAAGTGAAGCTTTTGTTTTGGGCAGTTTCAATATGGCCCCCATGCCGTTTCATGGTCAGGATATTTCCCCCTGAGGTAATGTGTCAGTATTGATAAGTTTGTTGTACGTTTTACATAATTAAACCATAAATATCAGACTGACACTTCTGCAACCTGAAACAGCATCTAATTGATAAGTATATGCTGGGCTGGGCTTTAACAAAAAAACACAAACAGTATAAAACAGAGGTCAGTCAAGGTCTTCTGCCCCCAATGAAATTACTGGTTGAATCTGAACTAATGTATCAGCATTAAAATGCAGGAAGAATATCACTGAGATCGATCCGAACAGAGGGGAAGAATCACTTGTTAGATGCAGGGAATTTTCAAATAAAATTTGAATGAATGGATCTCTTCATAAATTAAAAGCTGTATCTATTCATTTTTGCTTTTGTAATAAGTATGCTAATTGGACAAAGCATGCATAGATACTTGCTAATACACAGCTGTAAGATTTACTGTTAATATCAACTCAAGCAATTAAAATGATTCTGTTTATGTTAGAAAAGAGAAGCCAAGGAAAAAGGTCATTATGTTGTGTCTGCAGCTTTCACTCCTAATATGTGAGTCTCATTTCTCAGTAAAGGGAATATCAATATTCTCTTTAGGTGGCCTTGGATTCCAAGCAGAGAGGGCTTTTACCCACGGCATGGAGGTGACTTAAAATGATCATGAGATATTATGCAACCTTGTTTTTACAAAGCTCGTAGACTCACTTCAGTCGTTTTTAATTGCACTGCGGAGTCTTGTCTTGGTAAAGGAGCAAACGTTACAAAAGTGTTATAATTCAATGACGATTTAACTCTTTCCTTTATCAGCTCTCTCTTATCTCCTTCTGCATGGCTCATCCTTAGCAGTGATGATTAGATAAGAGGCTTGCAAAGCTGGAAGATTTAAAACAGGCATGGTACACTGTATTTCTGCAAGTTAAGGAGAGCAGGAGTTAATAATAGAAGAAGGAAATTGTAATTACTGGAGCTTAGATACCAAGGTGATAGGTGGCTTAGAAATAGCTAGCCTAGGGACAAAGGTATTTGGCTTGTAATGATTTTTTAAAGTATACTCTGCAGATGTAGTTGGTTTACAAGGGTTGATTAACAGAGCTTTACTAAAACAGCAAATGAAATTGGGTCTCCTGAAGATAATGGGTACAATCCTGTGGCCCTCGCAAACTGCGCCTATGCGAGGCGCAGTGAAAGACTGCAGGCGCTCAGGCATGCACATGCCTTACTGGCACAGCAAGCCATGCAGGGCAACGGCGCGCCCCGTCCAATGCGACCCCCTGAGCCCACACACCCCACAGCCCGGGGGATGGAGCAGGAGCCGTGCCTGCTTCATCCTCCGGGCTGCGGGGTGTGTGGGCTCAGGGGGGGTCACAGCAGTTTGAGTCATGCCATTGCCCTGCACTGCTTGCTGCGCATGTGGGGTGCAAGTACGCCTGAGCACCTGCCACCCAGATCACCACTGCGCCTGCCGCCGGCATAAGCCAGCAGCAGAATTACACCCATTAAAATTAGTTTGAAAATTGTACGTCTCCTAATATGGGGGGGACGGGACGGGGACTAGTAAAATTCAGAGTTTGAAAGCAAATACCTGGGCCATTTTTGTTATTATTTGTATACTCTGTGTAGGAGATACAGGTTTAAACAAAACGTGGATTTCTAATGTATTGGGCAATGTGCACACAGATAGATGTCACCATACATTTAGCACAGGGGGAAAGCAGGGGAAAAGCTGAAAGCAGAAGTGTTTCAACCCATTCTGTGCCCCCTGGGATGGCAGTCTTTAGTTGTGCCTCCCCCTGCCCCATTCAGTGAAGTACACCAGTATAAAACACTGCTAATAAAGCACGTATTTGCTTCCCCATATCAGACATGCTGTATTCCCTAGTGCCATCCACTACAGTTTACTGGCAATTTAATGAAGTTTTGCTGAGAGCAAAGGACTGAGAATGGCTCATTGCAGCAGGTTTAATGGGATGAGCCTCACTATATCCCTCCTTTAATCTTGCTTCTTTTGATACTCCGTCCTTCACCGCCACTATCCCTCAAGTCACCAACCACGCACACTACAGAAGCCAGATCAAAACTGCAAAGCTAATGGACACTATGGGTCTGTGACTGGGGTATTCTTAGGTTCTTTCCAGCCTTGGTGTTCTTTCAATATTTAGTGTCCTCACAAAAGACATCCCTTCTTTGAGGTTTTGAACTAAGGGACAACTCCTTAAAATAAGGGGTATTCCTAAAATAAATATTAGGGATGTGCGAACAGAACGCGGTTTGGATGTTCGGACATTCGGTTCAAAACCCGAGTTTGTGTTCAGTTCGGTGGAGTTTGGTTTGGCCGAACTCGGCCGAACATTCGAAAACAGTGCTATCGATACCGATACCGAAATCGATTTTTTTTTCTCGGTATCATTTGGCCCTGAAACCACTCCTGGTCTCCCACCTCTGGTGCCAGGAAGTCTGCTCCTCAGCTGCCTCCCCCTTCCAGACACATTTTTCCTGCTCAAAGTCACATTTTTCCTGCCCCCGAATTCATCCGAACTTTTCCAAACTGTTCGGCTGTTCGAATGTTCAGTTCAGACATTTGGTTCGGTTGTCCAAACAGGCCGAGTTCGGCCTGAACTCCGAACATCCGAACTGCGTTCGCACATCCCTAATAAATATACATCTGGCAAATTGGAAACCCTAGCACTACCCCTGCCCCAACACACACACTGATCTACATAGCAGACAGCAAGACTAAGGTTCTGCCTCCCCACAATCCCCCCTCCCACACACACACGTAATTTAGGTCAGGCCTTTCCCAAGACTGGGCTGATCCAGTAGATACCCTACATAGAATCATATCACTATTGTGTTGGAAGGAACCTCATGGGTCATATTGTCCAGCCCCATTCCCTGAGACTGGGTGGATACCCTAGACCTAAAGCATCTGACAGGTAGATGCCTGTCTACTGTACTCTTGAACATTTCCAGGGAAGGAGATTCCACAATTTCCCTAAGCAGCTTACTCCACTATTGAACTATTCTCATTGTTATGAAGTTTTGCCAAATACTTAAACTAAACCTACCTTCCTACAATTTAAAAGCATTGTTTCTTGTCCTATCTGCAGTAGCAATGGAGAACAATGTACTCTATCTTTTTTTATTGCATCCTTTTAAACATTTGAAACTATTTAATTTTTAATTTAATTATTTCTTTCAATTTTTATCCCGCCCTTCTCTCAAAAGGCTCAGGGCAGTGTACAAAATAAAACATATAAACATAAATAAACATAAACATATATGTAAAAATATATAAAAGAAAGAAACATTAAAATACAAACACAACCCCAAAAAGACTGAGACCAGTTCTCTTTGGGTTTCCCAGAATCAAATGTAATAGTAACTCAAATGTAACTCAAATACTGTGGCTCCAATACTTCTTATGCTAGCTCTTTCAGGATCCTGGGATCATGAATATCATCAAGTCCTGCTGACTTGAACTGTTCAATTCAGTAAAGTATTTTTTTGATGTGCTCCTTATTTATGCTGACATGTGTCTCCTCCTCAAGAGCATGTGGATCTTGCAGGAGCAGTTGCTATTGTGTTTGAAGCTCGGACTAAAAACAGAGAGACCCGAAGCAGGCAAACGGACACATTCCTCTGTGTCCCACACTAAGAGATGGAGGCTGCTTTTCGATGTGCGTGGCGCACACGTGGAGTGAAATCACGCCTCGTGTAAAAATATCGTGGTTGGGGTTTAGACGCCGGTCACGCATTCTTTAAAAACCGTGAATTAAATGCCTCACTAGCGAGGTATCGATGGACCTCGAGGTCTAATCTACACTGCATGTCAAAACACCTGGAAGTCGTGTGGCGCTGTTTTTTCTAATGGCGCCCAGGCGACTTCCGGTTCACGGAGGAGCATCTTAAGCTCCCCCCCCCCCACCCTGGTGGGAGTTCCCAGTTCCCAGTGCCACATGTTTAAACTGCAGGAGAAATCCCACTCATAAAAAAGCTCTAAAGGATATTCCTACTATCAGTCTTGCTGAGCATGCTCACATGCAGAGGGATTTTGTTCAGGCAGTCAGGAGTCTCACTTAAAAATGGACTGATGATCAGGGTCAGGGTAGCCAGTGTTCAACGTATTCAGCCTATGCAATTGCATCAGTCCTGGCCCCTTATTTGAGTTGGTGAGAGGGCCTAGAAAGAATCAATTTACTTGTGACTCAAGTATCAAGTTACTTGTGGGGCTGGAGCACAGGCTGACAGAGCACAGAAAAGGGGACAGATAGGCAGTTAGCATTTGCTGACTTTTAAAATCTGCCACTTCCGTGGAAGCACTGTAGATTTCCTGTTTCTCTCCTAACTTTATACTAGAGCTTGTGGTCCTAATAGTCATTGGCCAAGGCAAGAGCATAGTGTTCTCTGGGTAAAACCAAATGAGACTGTGGTACAGTAGCTCCTTGGTCCATCCCAGGGCAGAAAACCATGGTCACCACTCCCCAGGTCAGTGAGTGGCATGGAACAAACATTCCTGTGACCTGGGCAGCCTGAGAGCCATCCCACCGCTCCCCAGTGCCCTAGGTAGTGCGGGGGAACACAACAAACATGTGAGCGGGTGGCCCTGCCCCCTGCCATGACATACAGCCAGGGCGACCCCTGTCCTGTGGTGGGGATAGGCATGGCCAAACAAACTTGTTGGCCCACATGGCCGAGGATGCACTTGGCCCAGGATGCACCTCAGAGATTTTCCTGAGGATGCACCCCGAGCCAGATGCTTACCCACCCTGGGGAAGTAGTGGACCCACATCTGGCAGCATGGAACCATACATGTGGGTGAGTCCCGGGCCACAGCGGACCAGCATCTTGTTTGTTTTTACTCTCTCTCTCCTCTAGCAATTCAACAACAAGCAGCATTGTTCACCCCAAACAAGGCTCTTAATAAACCCCTCCCTGTGGATTGGGGTTTCTTGCCCCCACATCTCTTGCTGTACCCCTAAGTCCCCTGAAGTTACCCTCCTCCCCCATGTCCCTCTACCTGCTGGGCCCCTAAACCCCCTTCCATTTTCCTTGGCCTTGCCACAGTGGTCATTGCTGGGTCCCTAAGTTCTTTGCTCTCAGTTGGGCTTTGACCTATCAGGCCCCTACAGCACCTACTGTGCTCCCATCCATCTCCCTTGGCATCACTGATCACCTAAGACCCCTACTAGGAGTCCCCTTGACTCCCTAGTCCTGTGAGCTCTGCTCCAGCAGGTTAAAATGTGGGAAAGGAAAGTCTAGTGCTGCCACCATCCCAGTAGTGCTGCTCACTGCAACCCATGGTTGGGGAGGGGGAGCTTGGGGCAGCTAGCAGGACTCAGGAGAGCCAGCCTTGAGGATTGCTTTGAAGATGTATGTTCTCCTCTTTCTCAGGGAGAAAGAGATGTTCTCCAGGGAGTTGTGCCCTAGGTGAGCACCTTTTTTGCTGCCCCCATCCCACCTCAGAACAGCATTAGCTGCAAGTAGCTGTCTGCAATAGTTCCTGGAGCTAACCATTAGTGGGAGAAGTTATAACTTATCATTATCACACACTATACTAATGCATTTCATACTCCATCATTAGATAAGCTAGTATGAACAATTGCAATCCACAGGAGTCCCAACTCCCCTAAGGAAAGCCATTTTGTAGGAAGTATACACAGACCACACTGCCATCAAACAGCTTGAATCAGGGGACTTCAGTAGCAAAAACACAAGCTCCAAATACTTGAGTTAAATTCCTATTCCAGTAAAGCATGTGTGTGCATGCACGTTTGCAGAATTGGAGCCTACATAAGTGCCTAATTCAGCTTTGAATAAGTAGTAGGCTGAAATATTGCTGGGGACAGTTGGTGATATGGTCACACACTGTAGACCACATGGGTACCTACTACCACTATAGTCCACATGGGTACCTTGTTTTCTGTGTGAGAAACTTGCCATGTACACGTACATGGATGTAATTATAGGAAGGGTGGGGTCTCTGGGGAGGGACATGGGGCATCACTTCCAACTTTCTCTCTCTGTGTATGTATGTATAGTGTGTGTGTACAGTGTGTGTGTGTGTGTTCACCCTTTGAGACATTTATGATATTAATATAAAATCATGGACCTACTTTTAATCAGACAGTCTTCATTTGTGTTTGTGATAATTTGTAGGAGCATATTTTTGTACACTGCCACCTAGAATGTGCTGGTTATGGAAACGTGTGCACATGGACTGTGATAGTGTTCAAAACATGCATGTAGATGTGTGTTTATATAGGGGTGGTGCTCTGGGCTAAGTATTGGGGGTGGGGAGGAATGCTGGATCTACCCTGATCTGAAGAAGCACTCCTCCTTGACCCAGGAAGACCCTCCCACTTACTCACCGATACCCCATGAAAGCCTATCTGCTTCTACCTGACTGTATCGCCATCCCCGCCCAGATATCCCAACAGTATAGGATATCTAGGGGGATAAATAAGCCCAGACAGTTTCTTTACAAGATAGTGTACACCAGAAGGCTTGGCAGCACAGGAAAGACCAGGGCCAGTCTTACCACAGTTCGTCCCAGGGTGACCACTCCAAACCCTGCTCTTTTCTCTACTTCCAGGGCCCCACAGCAGCTCCAATTTCAGCAGGGTGCAGAGCCCCCAACTGTCTCCAAGCAGGGCCCTAAACACAACTAGCTCTGGGGCCCCACAGAGGGTGCCTGAGGAGGTGGGGCCACAGTGAAGGAGGTAGGAACACCAAGGCCCCCTCAGTTTCTAAAGCCAACCCTGCTTTTGGAAAGGTAAATACATATATTTATGTTTAATATATTTATGTACAATATTTATGTAAAATAGATTTACATCTATTTTACCCCTTTTCAGGACATTTCTCCCCTCCTTACTAAGGTTCCAGTGAGCTGGCCTCCTGTCTTCCCCCAAATCATTTGTCCTGTAATTTAACTCAGTTAACCCAGCAAAGAAATGGTCTCTCTGTGCCTGAGAGCTTCTACCTGAAGTACAGAACGGATGGCCATGTTTTGTTTGGTATTGGGGGGTAGAACACACACACACACACACACACACAGAAAGTTGGAAGTGATGTCCCATGTCCTTCCCCACCCTTCCTATAATTACATCCATGTGTGTGTACATGGCACGTTTCTCACACAAAAAACAAGGCCTGGTTAGGTTCTGCAAAATATCAGTATTCCTGAAATCTTTGCCTTCTGTTTAAAATACAAAAAGCATTTTATACTAAAAAGTTCACAAGTATATGAAAGAGGCTTAGAAGATGGAATTTCAAATGTTTACTATCCCACCTTGAACCAAGAAGACAGACAGAAAGACTTTTGGGAAACGGAGACTGCATTAAGAATATATTTTAAAATAAACCTGCCAACCCACCTGATAAAAACTTCTAAATGTTTTTGTCTTCCTCTCATATCCTTTTCAAGGTTGTTCAGTGCCAAAAGAAATATCATTAATGCTACTCAGGAAGAGTTGTGACTATCCAGAGGACACAATGGGTACATCTAGAGTGTGAAACAAAATCTCGAGAGGCATGAATCCACTAAAGACAATTTTTGGTAAGGCATAAGCCATACTTTTAAAAACCCAATGAATTTATAGTACATACGTGTTTTTACTTAGCCTGGTTCAAAATACTTTCAAATGTTGATTCCCCCCCTCCCCCACACACACATCTGTAGACGCACTAAAGAATATAAAACGTAAAGATGCCGGAGGCAGAAGGGGTGGCAGCATATAAAGGGCTACGGCCAATCTCTGCTACCCTCACAATAAGTAGAACTAACAGTCTCAAAGTAGTCCCCATAGAAATCAGTTAGACTATTTGTGAAAAGTGACAGTACTTAACAGGAGTAAGAGTTGAAGTATTTACCCCTGTGCAAGGGATTGCTTTTAGACAGCTCCTCAAAGATGTAGATATTGAGAGAAGCATATTTTGGAAGAACGTGTTTCAGTGTCTACCCACAGAGTTAGGCACAAAAAAAAAGAACACGAATCGGATGGCTACAGCACTGGATATACTGGGCCAACAGCACGTATTTTACATATATACCTAATTTTATGGGTACTTTAAAGGTTTATATATTGTATTTGTATTTTATTTGTATATTTTTGATGTTACCCAACCTGAGCCTTCAGGGAAGGGCACGTTAAAACTGAAATAAAAAATATACCTCACCTAGTTAATTTCTGAAGCCTGCCTGTTTTGTCTGCTCACTGTGACCAGCCAGACAATTATGAGTCCCTCACTGAATGGCTGAACCATGCCCAGTGTCATGCTTCACATTACTACCGCTAACAGTCACACCAGGCTCCTGTGGCCCCCTACTCTGCTAGTGGAGCTGCTAGAGAAGCCCCCTCTACCTGGCTATAAAAACAACATTTAGCCGGTCTCACCTGGAAATCCCCCTGCATGAAATTCATCTCCTTGCACAAAGCTCAAATAAATGGGCTTCTCTCGAGGAACTTAATGCAGGTGTGGGGAGCTCAGTCTCCACCCCCGCAGTCTTTCTATTATGATTAGCAACTGAGATCCAATATCTCTCCACGGGCTGTTTTTCCCACTTGGTTGATTGACAGCTCAAATTTAGGGCTGTACAAAATGAGTTCCATGTGGATGAGAAATCAGAGAACTGTAGGATAGGAAGCAGACTCAAAGGTCATCTAGTCCAAATCAGTGATAAGGAATGAGCATATTACCTTTGCATTGTTGTTTATTTTAAAATGAAATATATACATTTGATTTTCATGGATCAATGGCAGGAAAAGAGTGGACACAGGCAGGTTTTTTTTGTGTGTGTGCAGAATCCAAGGAAGCATACCCCAGTCCTGATTCAAGAGCTCACAGGGTACAAAGCTAGAATGCAATATGCAAACCCCAAATCCTTGGGCCCTGATCCGATGTTCATGCCTTCCATTTGGCTTCAGGTATTATTTTAATGATGATGCTCGCCTCTTCAGCTGCCAAACATTTCTTGTGGTACAAAGGTTTAGAGATTTTTCTTTACAAGAAGATATGTTGCAGCTGTTCACCATTCTAGAGTAGTTCCTCTGTATTGTCTGTGGAAATTAGACGGAGGGAAACTATTTAAATATGGATATTAAACATAAACTTAAGTCAACCCTGTGTAGGTAACATTGTGAGCAAATGCCTGCTGCTCTTCTTTTGGGAAGACCATTGGGCATTCCCAGGAGTCTGAAGCTCTGCCTTTATCAGAGGGGTGTAACTGAGGATACTTTACATTACACCATAGAATGCCCTCTTTATCAAGAATTAAGAGAAATCTAAATTTATCCTTTGTTGCAGAACGTTTCCTTTTTTAATAAACAGGAGACCTTAATTTGTTTTTTTTAAAGTAAAGATCCAAGGGTCATCATGAATTTTGCTCTGCTTGCTTTTAAAACTGAGTTCAGGTGCGTTCGGGTGGGAAAAACAGGGCTGGCAGGCCCAGGAGCTGAGGAGCAGACTTCCTGGTGCCAGGGGTGGAGAGGTTTGAACTAGCAGCCAGCCTGCCCAATCACCATCCCTCTTCTCCTCAGATCACTGGCTTTGCAGTCTACGATTGGCCACGGGCTAGGCTGCATAGAGCCAATGAGGCTTGTGGTAAGGCGGGCGCAGCAAGTAACAAAAGTCATTGTCCTCCCCTCTTCCAATTCCTTCTGAGCTAGCCACCGATCCTGTCAGCAGGTGTTTTCAGAAGTCTCCCTCTCCCAGCAGTTTGTCTTCCTAATCCATTGCCATCCTCCTCCTATTTCACCCATTTCCACACATTTACCTCCATTAGTTTCATTTATTTAGTTTAGATTAGATAGATTTAGGTGTTATTTTTATTTTTTACCCCTCCCTGTGTTCTTTCTCCCTCCCCTCCATTGAATCCTTCCCTCCTCCACTCCAAAAATAGGGGAAGGGGAATCAGGGATGCCTGATTCCCCTTCCCCTGTTTTTGGATTTATTTAGTATAGCATTAGATTGATTTAGGTTTCATTTCAGTTTTGTACCCCTCCCTGTGTTGTTTGTTGTGAGCTGCCTATGTCCCGTCCCCTCATCCCTGTGTAGATAGAGAGAGAGAGAGAGAGAGAGAGAGAGAGAGAGAGAGAGAGAGAGAGAGAGATGTAGGAGTTAGCTTAGTTATAGAGATGGATAGAGATAGTGGGTATTTTCAGATGTTACGAGATCACAGTCAACCACAGTGAACCACGCTCAACCCTGCGGCGGGGCCAAAGGGCCCTGAACATCTGTTCGGCGCGCGCCAGATGTTCATCACGCTCAATACCCACATGGGGTCAACTTCAACCACGCTTCCCGGGCTAGCCGGGGGAATATCCCGGGAAGCGTGTTCAAACAGACCCCCACCGGGAACCAAGGAAAAGTAACGTCTGGACGCCAATCCCCG